>JABFPB010000296.1:0-44193 GCA_022817645.1 Ceratoteleas bidentatus
AATCAACGCTGATTCAACCGAATCAACGTTGAATCAACGCTGATTCAACCGAATCATCGTTGAATCAACGCTGATTCAACCGATTGTTCCCTTAGGTATAATAGCAAACTCACTGGCCACTTAATGAAATATTTACACTTGTTTACAGTGTGAGTTCAAACAAAAAAAATAAAAAAAGCTAAAACTAACTTCGCCAGATTTATTTCCACTTCTCTCCGCATGCTCGCGTTTCAAAAACTCTTTCTTCATGCAATTTCCACAAGCACCCATTCCCTCCACTTGCTCACATAAACGTTGCACAATTAGTAACACTACCTCCCGAGTTATCAGATCGCGGGACGAGTGCTTAATTGTCGTTTCGCGGAGAAAATCGCAAATAATCGTGACAGTTGCGTCTTCCAATACACGCTCAGCCCACGCATCCGCGCCGGAATTCCGTAATTTGCATGAGTAATTATTCACGCTTGTGGATATTTCATGGCTGTCTAAATCAGGGGTGGCGGTGGAATCACGCCGTCTGATCTATTAGATAATCTTTTGCTCTCTGCAGCTTACGCGGGTGTCTTTAGCCCAGGCGCCTTGGTATCACCCGATCTTTATTCATCAAATACCTGTAGCATATATAATTGACGGCGCGGCCGACGAGGAATCTCGTTGTTCGCGAACCCTCGCAGTCAACCCTTCGGAAGGCCTCGATCCCAGGAGAGCGGCTTGATGACGAGCCGTTAGCTTCCTCCATTCCACATCCAAATTCTACGCCGCCTTTCATACGTTTCGACGAATGAAATGCACCAGCCCCGCGCGCCTCGTCCCGCGGTTATGCCGGGGGCGCGACGTTGTTACACGTACGTTCGACTGCTTGTAACGTTACCGTGCGTGCTCCAGCCGAATCGACAAATCGCAATTTTTATAAACTGTAAAAAATAACTGTAACGTTCAAGTATATGTACTTGACACCAGTTGTAAGTATGTGTGCTTCAGTTTCAAAGGAGAACTGTGAAATTACATTTCGACTGTGTCAAAGTTACACTAGGGGTATAAGTGTCACAAAGATCATTTTAACCTAAATAAAAAAAATTAAATGCATTCCATTTATTATTTGTAGAAATGCTTCTTCCCGTAGCACATTTTTGGGATGCCAGTTTGAGGTTAGAATAAAGTTTGCCTTAATGTTGTGAGTTTCTTTCGAAAATTCTCTTGGATTTTTTCACAATCAGTTGCAAAATTGTGAAAATTATATCTCACATGTGAAAATACACTAAAAGTGTAAGTTGACAGTTTCACAGTAAAAAATGTACTGTATATGGTACTTTCAACATATATGTTGACATATATGTCACATATAGGTTGCATATATGTTGAATATTTGCAGTATATATAGTTAAAAAGTATTATATATGCAGCACATATGCCTACATATATTGTGTATATATGATGGCATATGTGAAGCATTTTTGCAACATATACGTACATATGTTTTCCATATATGCGCCATATATGTTCATTTTTGTCTGGTATATGTGATTGATGTTTCAAATTTTGGCGATATATTCAAGGATATACAGTTTAAAGAGCACTCTAAATGTACTTTTTTATTTGTGCAGTATTTTTTTCAGTGTGCATGAAGTACGGTTTTATATTGCACGGATTCATTTGCATCAATTTTCACTTGCAAGGAAATGTGATAATGAGGTTTTGCGAATAGAGCGTCGTCGCCGCCAGGCAAATTATCGGACAGGATTTCGACGTGTGCAACGTATTGCAGCGAAACGCCCGGTCCGAGCTCCTTTTATTGTTTCGAAGACGCATTGATCTGTCCTGTCGTTTAAAATAACAGTTTCATTTTATTCAAACGGCATTGAAAGAGGGTTATCTCTCGCTGCAAAATTGGCATAGCATTACTCGCAGTGATAAACATGTTTTATTTAAACGACGTGAATATATTAGCTCCCCGGGGCGGAAAAAATTTTTGGATTTTTCGTATAATGACTCGCATGACTAACAAACGGGAATTGATTTGCAAACTGTCATTTTATGAATGGAAGCGTTCCGTTTTTTTTTTTTTTTTTTTTTAAATATCCGTCGGGCATTTCGGAAGATTGATCGACGTTTTCGAATGCATCACGAATTTCATTCATACGAGATAATTTCTTGTGTCTTATTTCGGAATCGATATTCCGCAAACTTCTCGAATTCCGCGCTCGTCAATAAACCGAACCATCTCACAGACTGTTCTTCGCCTGAAAAAAATCGTTCAAAATTGATGAATTCGCTAGGTACTGTCTCAACCGCTTCGTCAAAATTTAGCGTTGAATCGCCATTAATTTGGCACCTGTGCGTTTCCGCACGTGCAATTTCGCAACAGACTGACAATAAATGCCATGCAACGTCTCCAGGTGTGTTTTAACTGCAGATCCAAGTGTTAAATGAAATTCAAATATGCACTGTCGAAATGCTCGCTCCATCTCAGCGACGCGGATCCCGCGATAAGCTATATAATAACAGCCGTTACTGTGAATCGCTGATTATTACACATAACCGTCGATTTGACGTTTGAAGTTCAAATTTAGACATCCTCATTGCGCTACATTAGATCGTATGTCATAGACGAAAATCGTAATGCAAATGGAGGTAGAATTTAATTACCCGCGTTGTGCTATAAAATACAGCAAGTGCTTCATTAATAACGGCTATCGATTCCACGATGTACGACTAGCAACAACCGCCTAAAAGATTCACAATGAGACGGAGAGTAATTCCCGGATTGCGATGCATCTAAATTAGATTGGTTTTTTCCGAAGGTTTATAACTCAGCTTCCACGTTAAGTTGAAAGACCCAAATTTTGGAAGTTTTCGAAATTTTTGCAGTTTCGAAATCTCAAAAATAAGGAATTAAAAGAAATGGCATACTTTATAATGAAATTTGATTTATCTTAAATCTTAAAAATAAAAAATCCCTAAGGGAGCACGTTAGTTGATTCAAAGCGATTCAACGTTCCCGAAATCCTTGAATCAACGTTGGTTCAACGTTGCATGATCAGGGATTCAACGTTGAGTCAACTTACGAATGTCTGGCTTAGCGACGGCTAAATCAATCTTATCAGGAAACGTTGAATTCAGCCGTCAAATTCAGCCGTCGAATTCAACGTTGAATTCAGCGTTGATCCAAACTTGAATCAGCGTTATCTGCCAAAGTGAAGGTCAACGTTGAACAAATGTTAATGGCTTTTAACACTGAATATCGACATTTTAAAATGGTCCTTCGATGCCTTAATTCAACGTTGATTCTTTGTTCTCAAACGTTGATTTAACATTGATTCTTCGTTCTTCAACGTTGATTTAACGTTAATTCTTTGTTCTCAAACGTTGATTCAACGTTGATTCGTTGTTCTCAAACGTTGATTCAACGATGATTCTTTGTTCTCAAACGTAGATTCTACGTTGTTCTCAAACGTTGATTCAACGTTGTTCTCAAATGTTTATGGAACGTTGTTCTCAAAAGTTGATTCAGCGTTGTTCTCAAAAATTGATTCAGCGTTGATTCAACGCTGTTCTCAAACGTTTACTCAACATTCGATAACAGCGGACATTCGTATTTGGAATCAACGTTTCAGCAACGTTGAACCGATGTTGATTCATGGATTTCGGAAACGTTAAATCAACAGTGGTTCAACTAGCGTGCTCCCTTAGGGAATTCTTTTTAATATATTATATTAAAAATATTTATATTTACACAAATATAATTAATTAATTGTTGCACATTTATACAGAATGAAAGTATTATTAATTATAATTCAGGATTGAATTTACATTTCTGGGGATGAAATAAGTGTTTTTGGTGAACCCACTTTTAACTTCGAAATTCGAAAACTTCGACAGCTTAGTTTATTATATTCGGATATTCGAAGCTTCGAAAAGCGCCAAAGATTACTTCAAACCCTAGTCTAAACGGTTTCTTTAGTGTGTGCATAACTCAGCCGCCAGACGCGGCAGAAAAAATAATTTGGCGAAATAATTCAACTTCTCGTCCGAATTTTACGTGAACGCTCGCTACTTATTCCTCCGGTTGATCTTTTCCTTTTCCGTGCTACGTGACATAACTGTAATAAACATCGCGAGACTGGCACGCGGAAGACGGCTCTCCGCGCGAGAGACAAAGATGGAGCGCGTTCTGGGATTGCAGCAGCAAGCCCGGGAGATGAAGTAAATTGAAAGACCTCTCAAACTTGTCAACTTTTGCGCGTTCTCAAGCGTTTTTCCGTTTATGTTTCTTTAACCACTACTTACTCGGGTACGCCATCGGCGAGGCCCGTTCGGCCTTTGCACGCGTTCCCACGCGTCGCGCATTTGCTCATTTATTTATTCGCTTCTGATCCCCTAACTCCATGAATACGATATTAAAAATGCCGCGAAGCCTTCGCGACTGTCAACCGACGTGCGTCTGATAAAACTGATTCGATTAGGCGACGAGCAATTTTACTTTCATGCCGCGTTTTTCAATGTAAACTCATCTTAATCGATACGAAACCGCGGCCTTTCGGTGCGCCAATTGAATTGACCGGGCTTTTTACGGTTACGCCTTTAACGAGCCGCGCGTCGCCGGCGTTGTCATGAGTTATTCATTCTGGAAATCGCCTTCGCGCTTATGGCGGCGTCTGAAAATCACCATAAAATCCGCCAAAATCCTCGCAAAGACGCTGCACAATTCATGGCTCCGAACGCGCTGCTCGAAAAGTTCGCTCGGCGGCCGAAAAATTCGGCGCTACCTGGCGAATTTCCGGGTTCAGCGATCGAATTAAAATTGGAGCTCAACGGTAAATAAGTTGGCGCAAACATCCAATCCGATCGAGCATTCCTTCCTCGGAGCGTCACTGCGGGCGCAGCTTCTCAATAAACAATTATCAAACCGCGTCGTCCAAAGCCCGGGACAGTTTGCGACAAAGCCCTGAAAGATTAACCCCCCCAGCGACGCGCAATCAGTCCGTCGCGATGCAAAAATAAAAAAAATAAAGCGCGCGTGCATTACCCCGTTTTGTCGTTCGCAATGCGGCACTTATAATTACGGATCACGTTTAGCCGGGCTCAAAGTGCGCAGCGCCGCGAGACGGATTATTTTCGCGCTCTTTGAAGCGCCGATCAATTATGTGCGCGCGTTTCGATGGAAAGTGGCCGGCGCGATAAAGATAGCGATAACAGATGCGCCTGACAATGCGTATATCGGACGTCAAAAGCCCGCAAAGCAAAGGCGCGCGATCCGGCAAGGAGCGGCTGGGGAAAAATCGCGGCCCGACGCCACCGACCGTGAATATTCGCCCCACGGGGATCCGGGCTATTTTACGTGCCATTTCAATCGGTGACACCGTCATCGAGAATCCGCAACGCCGCGAGCTCGCGCACTTTTTTCAGCGGCTCCTTGACACGACACCCGCAGTGATTAATGTACCGTTTTCGAGCGACAGACCCCGCGCCCCGCCGCCACTGGGCTTTCATATATCAGCGGCGCAATTTTAACGAACTCATTACACCGGCCGAGGGTCGGGTTCGGTGTTAAAAATACGTCGATAACGGGTGCTTTGAGGCTCTTCGAGATTTAGGTATTCGACGCTCACGATTCATAGTGGAAAAATGTTGTCAAATATTCACTGAGAAAAGTAAGGCGTATATCTCGTACACTTTACGAGATATGTCGTAAAAACTACGAAAAATTCGTACACTTTACGAGATATATCGTAAAAGCTACGAAAAGTCGCTTTACGATATATATCGAGAAAGGTACGAAGTTTTTGCAGCTTTTACGAATAAGTTTTTTCAATTTTGATGAAACATTGGAGGGTATAAAAGTGGGAATGTTTTCGATTGCGGGTTGATGATTATTGTTTATAGAGAGATCGTCTTTAAAATTAGTTGGTTACGATTAAAATCCGAGTTGATTAAATCTTGATAAGTTTATGGTATGGAGAGATGACGATTTAATTGGCAAGGGTCTTATTTTCAGGTTCAATTTGTATCACGGCGACACAATATTTGTTAGTTTTGACAGTTTTTTTGTCAATGCCAAACTATTTTTGCATTTGGGATAGAACTTTAATGCCACAACCCGAAGATCAGAAGGGTTTTGGGAAATGAAAACAAAGGTTGATGGAAATGGAAATTTTAGAGAGGAATTATAAAATCGGAGAGTGTATGTCATGATGGGTATATAAAAGTCTTAGGTTCGGTATTTATGTCATTTCGTAATTGGCTTGTATGTAGTTGAGGCAGTTTGAACAGAAATGTTTGTTGGAATATAAAATGAGAATGTTAAATCGTTAGTTATTTAATCAGATTTAGTGTAACGAATGAAATAAAGTTGTAGAGTTATATAATTACTGAGGTATGAAAAGGTTTTATTAAAAGTTGGAATTTATGTAAAAGTTTCACAAGCAAGCGGGAGTAGTATCGAAACCTGCGCAGAATTACCAGAACAATTATTAGTGATGGTAGAATATTGGTGTCGTTTTTCTTAATTTCACTAAAACCTCCCACTTTACGTCAGTAGTCTAGATAAATGTAGCATTTTTTTGTTCTGGCCTAAAATGTTGTTTAGCTTGTATCAAATGGATTATATGTCAGTGTAAAAGTTCAGTTAAATATACTGAATTATGATTTACTTCGCTGAGTGATTTAAAAAATACCAATCAATTTCCAACTCACTGGTAGAATTGTTTTGAACATTCAGCAGATTCTTATGAAACATTTAACTTTGTGTATAATTAACCTGAAATGGTAGTAACATAATATCATTTGATCCACATATAATCAATGCAATTGTAATGTATTCAGGTCACATCAAACTTTTTTTATCATTAGCAGAAATTCTTTAAGGGTATTTAATAATCATAACTTATTATAACTGTTGTAAGACACAATCATGTTTAACGTAAAACGATGTAACTCCACCTTGCTGTACGAATGTTGCCTAAACTTCATATCAACTTTATACGAACAATCTGACATAAATGGTATTTGTTAATTGTTCATACCAAGTTTATAGAATATTTGAATAGAACTAACGACTCGTTATTCACTAAACTTAGTTGAAATTATCTACTCACGTTTTATACAACTCAGCAAAATCGCCTTATACCTTAATTAAACATTCGTTAAATGCATATTAATTTAAGATCTCTAAGCATCTCAATTTAAGAAGGTATACAAGTTTTCGAAAGAAAACGATAGAAACACATTTTTTCGTCTTTGCCATCTTAATGTGTTAGGAAATATACTTTATCATACTCCAATTACCCTATATTATTTCTGTTTGAAATATTTCCATTATGTATTCAGTTAAAAATCTCTTTTCCGCCTTATTCTTGTTACATTTTTAAACCTCTAAACAATATCCATTATTTTATTTAGAAAACGCTTGTACTGAGTTCAAACACTTTCGTGGCATGCACTGAATAAGCACATTGTTAATATGCCTTAACCTGCAAATTAAACCTTTTTAACTGAACCTTCGTAACAAACCCACCGAGAGAACAAAAAATTAATAATTAAATGAAACTTGAAGAAGAAATCCCCTTAAATGACACGCTTCACAGAATAATCCACTAAATGTTTAACTTTGCAATTCGTCCGTAGTCTAAAATTGAAATTTTGCTAAAAATTAAACGCCTCGGTAAAGTTACTGGAAAAATGTCTGTAAATTTACACGACGCCGGCACACTCGCTGAAAGTGTGATGAGTTCATCGATCCGTCGCGGGATTCAAAAGTATGATCAACGAAGGCACAACTTTGGCTGATAAACTTGGCGTTCCTCCAAATTTTCAAGAAGCAGCAACAAATTAGTGCTTTAAAGGCCGCGCGTTTAAAGCGCAGAACCCGTCTGCAGACGGATCCACCCGCACTGTAAACATAAGTATTTTATGCTAAAATGCTTTCCGACTTTTGCAAACGGCTATACTCAGCACTTTGCCCCGCGTAAAAACATTCGAAAAACGTCGAATACGTGTCCGAACGCCTGACCTACCTTCGGACGAAACAGAACCTCGCTCCGGTAAAACACTTAACCAAACAAATCGCCCTGATAAAATGTGCAATTGCTGCGCACTTGCACATGCCAAAGCCGTATTTTTCTATTTCCGCGGAGAACTGCGGAAAAATCGATCAAGACCGCCGAGCGAACAAACAAATTAATCAAACAGCGAACGATTGTTAATTGCAAAAAAGCCGAGTTCTGCATCAATGATATTTTCCCCGGACTTATGAACGGACACGAAGAATGCGCGATCTGCCGTCGAATTTAATTAAATACCGACGTCGGAAAAATCGAAATCGCCCCGCCCAGCGTTATCTTCCGATTAGCAGGGCGTCATTTATTCGGCAACTGTAATTGCGAAACACCGGCGTTGTTTGTTTTGCATTGCCGCCTGTTTTGACAAAGAAACAATTATTTCGCATATTTTAATTAAGATAATGAATTTCATTGCACACGTCGGCCGTTCGCCCGTGGCGGCTGTTTAGCGCAATTTTTGCGTTATTATCGTGGCGCACTTGGTCCGTCGTTTCGGCCGGCCGTCACTCGTTTTTTATTTATCGCTGCTCCTTGAATGGCGCGCGCTTTTTCCGCGGCCGCGATGGCGCCGCGCAAAATAAATAGCCGGGCAAGATTATTCCGGCGATAACATTAATTTCATTCCCGCGTAGACCGCCGCCTTCTATCTCCGCCCGGCAGAGAAATGCATTATAAAATTATAACGAAGGAACGCGCAGATAAGAACGACGCACCGCGAAATAATTAAACCGTTGCGTTGTTTGTGTTATTGCAAAACGCCGCTCCGAATTATCAACGGCGATATTGTTTCGCGACACGTGACGGCTCAATAAAAAAGTCGCCGCTATCGCGCAATTTATGCCCCCTTTAATCAAGCCGACGTCCCTTCTTGCTGCCCGCTTTTCCGCTCGTCAGTGAACGTTACGCGCGAATTAGACCAATGATTCCGCGCGGCTCGATTATTCATTGATTTTTGCGTCGGGACGCACGCGTGCGAGCCACCTCAAACGGAAAAATATATGTATAAGCTACACCTCATCGGTGGCGCTTTCATTCGGAAAGTTAAAGCTTTATATCTTCCGGCAACGGCAGTTTCTTTTTGAGACACGGACGATTTCTCGCAGATTGTTCGTAGAAACTTATCTAGTTATCGGAGCTCTCCAAACATCACGAGGGAGGTTTATTTATTGCTCTATCGAACGCGAAATGCGCCGATATTTCAAATTTAGATATATAATTTCGCGGCGGCTGATAAGAGGTGCAAAACGGGCGGCGATGGATGGGCGTAAACAGCGAAAGAAAGTTACGTCTCAAGTAAATTGAGCCCGCGAATGATAAATTTAATGGCCGGAAAGACGGATGCCCCGCGAATATGGATTGTAAATTAACGTCACGGCCGGTGTTGCGGATTAGATGTCAGCGGCGCGGCGGCGACGCTCGTGCGGGGCGCATCCATCACGCGGGCTCCGACGCACTTGAAATTCTTGTACGCGCGTATTTATATTAAAATTTGCCGGCGCTCGGACGGCTCTGCCGTGGCTGGGTGACGCGTGCACTTGCAGCCTAGTGCGTTCGGTGTTTTTGGAATGTTCCGGCTGGAGCACAATATTAGTTTTTCGGAGGGAAAACAGGACGAGTGACAAGTTCGCAACTTTGTTGTAAAGATGAATTAGTTCATGACGTTGGCTTACAGAATCAACTAGAATAATGTATAACAGTAGAAAGGAAAAAAAGAGTAAAATTCAAATATAATGGCAGTAGTTATATATATACTTTAATTTTAACCTATATATGTTGACTTGAATTTCGGGTGTGCCAAGTACAAAATGTAAATGTCGAATATCTATTGAATACTGGGAAATAGGAATCTATTGAATATGAAGAAAGAAAGAATCTCTCAAAGAAGCGACCGTATTTGTTATTTCTGAGAGTATATCGTTCTAGCAAATATAGGTCAGTGTTGTATCCTTATCTACCCTTGTTTGCATAGCACATAAACAGATGCGTTGACCTTCGTCTTGCGTTATCTATGCGCAATTACTTTACTCTGTACATTAAGACAAATAATTTGCTGAACTAACAACGAAAACGATTGAATCAAAGTGGCAAAAGACAAATGGATATGAAAACCAAAACCAACAAATAGATGCAAAGTAGCTTTGTTTATTGTTTTTCTCTTTCAATATTTACAAATATGTGTCGTTCATATTGCACAACACAGCAGTTAACGGTGTTGACCCCCATAGGTCAGATATGTTTATTTTGTAAACATATATTGTGTACATTCTTCAGCCAGGTACAGTTCAATTTCAATATGCACAAAAATATCAGCTTTCAGTTTCAGAAATCACAATTCACATAATGAAAACATAATCTTAACGTCCTTCATGTTCCACGATGACCAACTTTTCGACTCCGAATAGAAAAAACCGTATTTAATGTAAACCGTGGTTTCTGAAGAAATGTAATTTTAATGAGCATTGTGCACATGAAACACGACCGTGCATTACGATAAAAATTGCGGCTTGTTCGTTTTTCCGACAGACGGTCGTAACGTTGCAACATTGTAATTTTATTGTAATCCAAAAAATTACGCAAAACTGAATTAAATTGCAACGCGCGTCTCTGCCGGCACCGCCGTGGAATACATATCTTACACAAACGGCATTAATCCGAGCGCACCCGGCGCCAAGGTCGAGATTTTACGGTCGCCCAACCGAACGTCGCCACGTCTCCTTCCAGACGATCCAAAACGAATGAACAATCTCACAATTTCAAGCTCGCGGAATGTTTTTGCAGACATTTATACAATTGTTACCTCAACAGTTATTAGACCAAATCATATAATAATCGTGATATATCTGTTTTCTTTAACAAAATGTTCTGTGTTTACAAGAGTTTTAAACATTTCACTATTTTTGGAAGAAAATTCTCTTGGCGTTACATTCCTAGAAAAGACCATGTCAAGTATCGATTAAAATTTAATGATGATTGAAAATGCAAGCGATCCTCTTTGGACGTAAACTGATTCAATTTAACTAATCGTGATTTGATTAATTCGCAATTTGATCTAACAGGAAGTAGAATGGGCTAAGTGGAGTTGGTTAGTGTATGGGCAGACTGGAAGTAGAATGGGCCAAGTGGAGTAGGTCAATGTATGGTCAGACCGGAAGTAGAATAGAACCAGTAGAGGAGTGCTATATATGGTCAGACCGGAAGTAGAATGGGCCAAGTGGAGTTGATCAATGTATGATCAGACCGGAAGTAGAATGGGTCAAGTGGAGGATTTGTTTTTATCACAATGATCGAAACTCCATCGGTACCTGATTTTCGTATTGATTATTTTTAAATAAATATATTTAACACCATTGTTTTTCTGCCATAATAAACTTAATTTTTATTTCTGTGGCAAATTGGCGTCGCCAGTTAGTTTTTGCGCAAACGTTCTAGGCGTCGAGGAAAAAACAGCGCGAGTCGAAAAAAGAGACGGTCGTCGCTTTGGAAAAACGAACAGGGCTGCATCCGCGCCAATTCCGTTTCCGTTTATCGGCCTACGGGGCTGAAAAAATGCGCTCGCGGGATCGAGCGAGCGCGGCATTAAATCAAGAGGAACTGGGCGGAGAAGCCGCAAGCGCAGCAATATCAAGGCTGCGAAAGTTCGCCTGACGGCTGACGGCTGTCAATGGTTCGCGCGCACTTTTTACCCCTTTGTCGACTGTCAAAATGTCGCGCCGTCGTCATTCTTCCGCGCGTGCCGTTATGCGCGGACGCGCGCGTGACAGTAATTCAGTTGACACGTCGAAGACTCGATAGAATCGTTTGCCACGACTTCAATTTGAAAAACGCTCGAACGAGATATATGTATAACGAGCAGCGCAATAATTAAGCAGAGTTAATATTGCACGCCAAAGTTGCGGTAAATCGAGGCGCGAAATGAAATCGGAGGATGCTGTTTGAATGGCGGCGTAATGAGAACACGAGATTTCGAAAAGTGTTGTGCAATTGAAATATGTCCAGGTGCGAAAGCTCGTGGAAATGGAAATGAGAAAGCGTTCGATCGATTCGTCCGCAGGAATTTCGCTGATAGCTTTTTCAAATCGTCAGTTTGTCGTTCTCAAAACGATACTTTTATATTTCCGCTTTCGAAGTCCAATCCTGGCTACAGCATTGCAACTCGCTTGATGTGCAAATGTGTCGTAATTCGATTTCGAACTTGCAACACGTTCTGTGGTATTTCGGAAAAGAAGTTTGATTAATACTCTGTGTAAAAAACCCTTCTAAGGAATCGAATCTGCATGATGTGAACAGTAGAATTAATTAGGAATAATATTGGGGAGTAGTTAATTTTTTTCAAAAGAGCTACATAGTACTTTCACGTTTTTTAGGACTCACAGAATGCTGCGGTTATGGTGTGCACTGAGAAATGAAAACTGCGATATTTCGCAACCGATTTGTACCTTGTTGCGAGAACAATCACTTACCACCCTCGACGGGCGGTGCAATCGTTTTTATCACAGAAACTGTTTTCATCGCCGGCGCAGAACGCGAAACAGGATGATTACGGGTCACGTGCGATCAAAATCTTCATGTTGGTAAAACGAATTGTCGAGCTGCATGATTCATATTTTCCTTCGTTTTCCAAATAATAAATGTTCGCTCGTATAAATCGCGTCATTGATTCATCAGTTACCTTTGTACTCGATTTCTGAATGCAATGCAATTACATCGAAATACAGAGGATTTTTAATTTAAATCTTGTCTAACAACAAACGTGTGTATGCAACTTATAATCAAATTCGCGAATGCCTGTGATTAATCTGTCGATATAATGTAAAATTTATTAAAAATTGATAAAAAATTGATTAACGGAAAATGAGACCGATTTAGATCAGTTTTTTAGATCAGAAGTTGATCGTGAATTGATCATGATTTGATGAAATTGAGATTTAATCGAAAAATGATTTAATAAAAAATGATCAAAACTTGATCAAGAAAGGGCTCATTATTGGGTTGATCAATGTTTGATCATTTATTGACAATTTTTTTACTTAGAAGGTCTCTATATGATCAGACCGTAAGTAGAATGGGTCAAGTGGAGTTGGTCAGTGTATGGGCAGACTGGAAGTAGAATGGGACAAGTGGAGTAGGTCAATGTATGGTCAGACCGGAAGTAGAATAGAACCAGTAGAGGAGTAATATATATGGTCAGACCGGAAGTAGAATGGGCCAAGTGGAGTTGATCAATGTATGAACAGACCGGAAGTAGAATGGGCCAAGTGGAATTGGTTAGTATATGGGCAGACTGGAAGTAGATTAGAACCAGTAGAGGATAACAATATATGGTCAGACCGGAAGTAGAATAGAACCAGTAGAGGAGTACTATATATGATCAGACCGAAAGTAGAATGGCAATGATGATTATTGGATTGATATCGATGATGATGTCAGATTGTTGCCAAACTGCTGCCATACCGTAGCCATACTATTGCCAGACTGAGACTCAGGCAACGAGATGGCAAAAGGATGGCAACAATATGGCAACAGTACGTTATCATCATAGCATCATATCGTGGTATATCTTATGGCACGAATATGGATAACCATATTCATGCCATACAACGCCATAGTGTTGCCAGATTTCCTGTTCCAAAACAAATAATGGAAATGCCCTAATAAAACTTAACTCATAATATACGTATTATATGTTACGTAATATACATACCCCAATGAAACTTAACGTATAACATACGTAAGTTAAACATATATTACATGGACATGTATACCTTAGATATATAATATACATATAATAGATAGTGGTTCCATTAGGGTAGCGATTGTTTAATAATAACTCCGTAGATTTACTTGGACATGTTATTTCTGTTCCGCGCGAACGAAGAGAGTGTCACATTGAATTACATCGGACTTCATTGACTGTATGAACATTGTTAGTGCCATTGTCTTGCAAGCATTCTGAGGCTCAAAAATAGCCACGAAACAAGGCGTTCTAAAATAATGAGCAATGCTGTAATAAAGTGGCTGATGTTGTAAGACAATCAAACAATTGGTACAATGTTCGAAAATACAATGAAAAGCGTCGATGAGTAGCAATCCCCTCGTTTCATTACGAAGGGCCGTCGGAATAATTTGTGTACAATGGCATACGAAAATCCCTTGCGGAACTTCTTATTTCGACGTTTTTGACCTCCGGTGTAACTTCCAACTTTTCCAATTAATATTAATCCGGAATAATAATTTACAGTAATGACTGTCTCAGTTCCGTTTCGATCGATAATTCATGCTCGGCGTATTTGTGTAATTAAAATTCGCAGTGTGGGTTCTCAATATGAATTTACAATTTACCTTATTCGATACAACTATTACCATATTTATACGCGGGTAAGCAATAAAGCAAATACAGCACAATGAATAATAAATTATATCGGCAAACTCTCGACCTATGCTCTACGCACTTAATAATTCAAACTTTCGCGCGATCTTATTAAGTATCGCAAAGTTGTAAAATTTGTGGATTATTTGTCGGTTAATAATAATTTATGCTTATCCCCTGAATAATACACGGCGGCATCAAGAAATGAATTTATTAATCATCGAACGAGTTTAATTTTTAATTCAATCGGGACTTGGCTAACTCGGGAAACTTGTTTGATAAAGGCAAAACAATTTCCCATTAGTGTCGCGGATTTCGAACGATAAATAACGCTAATTAGTCGTGTAATTTTTTTCGCATTTTCATTAGTGATTTCAATTAAAAGAACTGCAGAAATTGGGTCGTTGGCAAACTGATTTTCTTACATCGGCTTCATTAAAAACTTCGTTCGCCATTGCGACGTCAAGAGTTTCGACAAATATTGAAAATGATTTGCCGTATAATTTGCAATAAGGAGAATTGCGGTGACGCGAAATCAACCAAGTCAAGGAATCGGGAATTTAATTTCTCGAGGCCCAGTCTCGCTTGGACGTAAAATCGCCTGGCCGTAAATTTAATTGTACAAACTGCAGATTTCCTTCGAATTTCATTTCGCCAATAAACGTAAACCGCTAACAGCTATTGGACCTCGTGATCTCGGTGAATTTTTACGCCACGTCACCGCTCCATTTGCCGAAATCAGCAGGGTTTTCAGCGAAAAAGTCTGTGAAATGCGTGGGACATTCGGCGCCGATGCAACTGATACCGTTGATTGCCGAATTCGTTAACCCTTTTCAAAGTGAGACGTACAATCCGGACGATGTGTTTTATGTGAACAATGTGCCATGTTGCTACGCGAAAAAAATCAACGATTAAACGTCCTCTTTAATCCAACCCCGATAAAACGACCTGGCGCTGTTACTAAAATCGATAATACTCGTCACAAAAGCTTGTTAAATCAGTACGAGATTATTTTTCCGCCGACGCAAAGCGTTTTCAGAGTCTTGAGCATTAATTTCTTGGTCGAAGGGTGATTGTCGCTTTACACTGGCTTACGCGGATAAACGCGAGAAATGCTTTTTGCAAAAGAAATGATTACCCTATTGTCGCCATTGATGCGCAAGTCCAACATTGTGGATTGTTCTCATTTGTAAAAAATTATTTTAAAACGCAGAAGAGCACAAATTGCATAAATATTAAACATATCAGAAACGTTTTTCAGGAAATGTAGTGATCGTTATTGACAAAATAAATATTGAGGAGGGTCGTTTGTATGTAAAAATGTTTGTAAAATATTAAATTATTTTTCCGGGTGCAATGTGTTTTTTTTTAGAGTAACGACATTGAATTTTTAGAACAAACGGAGAATCATTTCGATGACTGATTAAAATGGGTATATTTTATGTATGTGCAAATTTTGCGGAAGTTTTGTATTCGATATTTTATTCGATGTGTTTCAGAATGTAACGTTTTGTGGAACATTAAACTAACGAATCATTTATGAAAGTCTTTTTGTGTTAATGAAAAAGTACAAATCGACTTTTTTTATAAATGATCTATGCAGACAATTCAACGTCATTTTGTTTTAGGGTTATGTAAAATTAATGCAAATCCTTCATGTATACTTTGTCTGACAAGCTAAATCTTATACTAAGCTTCATATTATACGTCCGTGATGTTAGCACCCTACTTACTTAAGAAAATGTTAAGATTCTAAAACAAGATTTTTTAACTGCAATGAAAATTATAGATTATTAAACCTACTTTATCATTTCAATAATTAATTACTCGCCCTCATTTAATGAACGATTTGTCAGTGGTTTATGTTTTTGTACAATTGTAAGGTTAACCTATTTTTAACCTATTTTAATAGAAAAAATTAAAATGTTCACTTTTACTCTCTATGAGTTTAAATATGTCACTATTAAATAACAATTCACCTCTTCAATGAGATTTCATTAAATGAGGTTCATCAATGACATTATTTTTATAAATGTCATTAAATGTAAAGTTTAGCGAACTTAACCCTTTTTTGAGTTATCATGAAAGTATTTAGCGTCTGTCGTTCCTAACTTCAACAATATGTGTCATTTCTTGTGTTGGCACAATCGTTCCTGATCTTTTCGGATGAGAAGCAAATCAGCGAGTGGCGCCATTAATTCCTCTTGTGACAGGAGGAATCGATGGAAGTAGATTTTCTTTTTTGTAGAAATAGAAATCTTCAATGGAAAAATATTCACAAAATTTTCTACCTGTGGTAACCGGATTCAGGATGGTCTAACCGGATCTTTTTAAGAGTGTATACTCCTAATTTCGACTCTCAGGAAAAGTAACTTGCACTGGCTAGCATAATTTATCATCCAATATCTGAGTTGAGTGTTTCTCCTATAGTTTTCAGTGGTAATCACATTTATCAAAATTTACACTACTGGAACTGTTGCTTTTTCTGTCAAAATGTTCATCAAATATGAAAAAGATAACGAACCCTCCTTCAGAATATGAATTTTATCATTATGAATATAGTATTCTCATAATTTTCCAGCAGAAAGTCGCGTACACGTCAAAATGACGCTCGCGTGCGCTGTAATCAAGAAATTCGAGCATTACGTGACGTTAATTTGATGGCTTATACATTTGGCAAGGTGCATTGTCGCAACCGTTACAAGGCGTAAGAAAACCATGGACGTACAGTGGCCTTTGGACAATAAAGTGTTTTAATCGCGTTGTTGCGTTTCCAAAGTTCGCATGGCGTCGGAAAAAAAACCGCGATGTCCTGCGAGGTGCCATTAAAAGCACATTGTCGTCAAACCGAAAGTTTGTCACGAACTTCTTGCTACGTGCTTAAACAGTTGATTTATGCGTATACGCCGCGAATCAATCATACAAATTAAGATTACAACGTCTAGTGAGTTTCTTAGAACGAAATTCACTTTCTACTTACAAGTACCGCCACACTTTACATAGGCGGATTTCAGTATATAAACGTTCACGGAAATTTAAGAAAAACCAACTAATAAGAACATGAACCTTTGTTTCATCAATTTTCATCAATTAATTCGATATGTTTCAAACGTCTTTTGCTATTAACATACAGCAAGCAAACGTTTGCTTGCTGTATGCAAGCACGTTTGTTTATATAACATGTTTGTTTTTATAGCAAACATTATGTAAATTAATTTCAATTCAATTCCAACAATCAAAATTAGAACGTTTTGGATCAAATATTGCCTGTTTCAGACTAGTGGAGATTAGATCAAATCATACTTTCGACAAATTTCTATTTAATTAGAGGACAATTAGTTTACAACTAAAAACGATCAAGACGATAGGAAACATTATTTTTAGACCTATCAATATTTAGTTAATAATTCATCAGTATATGTAATTATTTCTCGTTCCGGATATAGATGTATATAAATTAGTTCTCCAGCTTGGAATCTTCTAACATACTAAATACTTCTGTAACTTTCATTACAATATTATACCACATTTTCTTATTCTGGCAAGCGAAACTATCGATAATATCGCCTCTACCTTACATGAACCGTCATCATCAAGTTACCCCACTAAATTCAACAGAAATCAAACAACGATGGTAAATCGCGAACATTTTACCGCTTTTCCGCAATATCCTACTCAATTATGCATTAATCCAGTACGTTTACTCAACTTGCCTTTCAAACGCGAAACCACCATACAGTGGTAGGCAAATCAGCACGCGTACCCTCATTTATTCGAAAATTATAAATGATTCGGTACACAGCGGTATGCTGTAATGTTGCCGGCAATTCAATTAGATTACGAGTTTTTGACTCGGCGGCGGGTTAATGGAAAAACGCAAAACGAACCCGGCACGATGTCAATTGTTTGGCCAAACATCGACGACCGAAAATATCCATCCT
The DNA here is from genome assembly GCA_022817645.1 of Ceratoteleas bidentatus. Taxonomy (NCBI): domain Eukaryota; kingdom Metazoa; phylum Arthropoda; class Insecta; order Hymenoptera; family Scelionidae; genus Ceratoteleas; species Ceratoteleas bidentatus. Next base: position 18,366 of record JABFPB010000296.1, read on the forward strand.
TGTGCAAATACCTACTTTCGCGCTGCTCATAAACTCGGCCATTTCGCGATATAAATGACCGGTAGATGCGCCCGTGAAAGTGAGTAAATTGCGAATCACGGATTTATCCGGCGGAAGGGCGGCCGCACTCACGGCGCGGCGATATTACCGGACGAAAATAAATAAATGCGTGTCGCCGGACTGACTGCCGAATCACGAGCGACGCAAATTTTATTGATTTTCGGGGTGTTTCGGGCGCAAAACAAGACGCACACTCGGAACAAGCGGCATAGTTTTCAGTCAGAGGCGACCCTTTGCGGTTGCAACTTGAATTATGAGGATAAATACGAGTCGCGGTGATATTAATTATTGTGGTTACTGTAATTAAATACATGATATTCGATTATTAGTTATATACTTCTATATCACAATTTGTATCCCAACAGATATTATGCCCAGTAATTATAAAGCGAATCGGAGAAATGATTTGATTCATTAAATTTTAGTTGCGCCCTTGTCAATTATAACTAATTATAATTTGCAGATTATAAAAGACATTCCGAGCGTTAGTCAAATGAACGTATTTTACCCACGATATTGTATGACTGCATTATAAAACATCGTTTTATAAAATTTTATAAAATACATCGTTACAAAACTATTTCAAAGTATACCTTAAAAATGTGTAAGTGAAAATTCTCTTCAATGCTTTTGATCTAAATTAATAATTATTGAAATTCGATTGTATGCATAAATGAAGAAGATAACAATCTATTAAAACTGCAATAAACTTTTTCTCTTAATACATACATTTTTCATTCGGTACTTCAAAAGTATGAAAATTGAGTTACAATATTATTCCTTTGAGGCGTAGCGATATTACATTAAAATCGACAATATTCACAAATAAAACGGAAAATTCAATAATTAATCGATACGAGCTGGCTACGCGTTGCATAGCTTCAAATTTGTTTCCCTGGAAATTGTAATACAATCGGTCCTAACTAGTGACTCAATTCGCCGTTATTAAACGCTCGGAGCGATAACGGTGAATCGCCCAACTCTTCGACATTCTAATTAAATATAATTTTTGGCCTGGAACTCACGCCGAAATGACGAGGCTGGGTAAAAACGGTCTATTAAAAACTTTATTCCGTTGAAGGACACTCGTTTATTTCACGTCCGATCTTTTTTCCGTCCAATTGAAACGCACTCATTCGGAGCACGTTCATTAAAAATGTGTACGTCCGAGGTCGCATCCCTGCCTAAGTCTGACGGAACGCGCATCGTACCATTTCTCTCTCTTTCTCAAAACCAACTCGTAATCTTTGATAAGAAATGTGAAACCACATTTGTCTTTCATACACTTTTGGTATAAAACACATAAAATAATAATTTTAGTTGAAAACAGTTAAAAGTTGACTGAATATTTTTAAAACTCAACGAGAGTTTGGTAGAAGTTTGTATGATTTTCTACCTTTATTCGTTTCATTCAATACGTTGAGAATTATGTTTCATTTATTCACGTTGTTCGGAAAACTCAATAGTTACAATTGTTTCTCGGATTTAAACGATAAAATGATTGAAGTTTGTATTATTATGTTTTATTTCGAAGGGAAATTTCAGTTGGAGCAATGAATTCGATTGCGTTAAGAATCCGTTTCGCGTGCAACTCGTAATGACGCTGTCGCCAGTCAGATAACGCGCGTCACGCGAAATTTTGCGAATTCCACGTGATAGCGCGAAAAACCCAAAGGCGCAATTTCCGGAAAACGCTACCGCGCGCCTCGTGAAACGATTTACCAAACCGCGCTCTTACAAAATTAATGCAAGGAAGTGTTATATACGGCAAGATACTCCACATAATTATTCATATGCTTTAGTATCAGCGCGCGTATTAAAAATATGGCTGCACTAACGTTTCGTGTTATCGAAAATACGCACTCGTCGTAATTTCTCGTGAGCGCGCGCTCTTCCTTCCATTAAACACCGTAAGATAAATTTCCCGAAGATTTAACGTTAAATTTGTAAGGGCCCGAATCCTCGAGGAATATTCCTAAGAGGAAGCAATAAGTGTTCGATTTACGTCGCGATATACAAGAGTTTTTCAACATATTTCATTTTGATATCGTATCAAAGAAGTCGGGCATTTCATATCGCTTTAAGAATAATTTACCGGATTTCAAGGTATTTTTCAATGTCGGTTTTCTGAATTACATTCTCACTCATTTGATATACTGATAAAAATAGTGGACGTACAATTATTTTACTTAAAATATTTAAAAAGAGTGTGGCGAAATGAAAGGTCGCTGTAATATAACAAAATTTAAAACTGGACCAGTTTTCAAATTGTAATTTCAAATTTTTTTAATTTCATAATTTAGTGTGCCGTTTATAAGGTTAATTCGTACATTTATCTTATAAAAAAGTGATCTTATTCTTAATATTCGTTTCAGTATTTCACTTCAGAAACGAATCATTCCCAAGTAAAAATCCAACTAGTTTCTGGCGAGTTAATTAATGCGCTAACCCGGATATAGCAAGTCTAAAAAAAGTGTGAAGGAACCATCCAGAATTTGGCAAGTACATCCTGATAAGTTGTAACTCGTCAGACTATAGTCCACTTTTCGCCAGTAAAAACTTTTCATTTTCTCGATTAGTAAAATTATTTAGATCTACTCCTGGCAAGTCAAAATTGATAAATAAATATTTTTCAGTTACTGGTCAAATATCGAACAGTCAACGTAAATAAAATAATACAAATATTTAAATGGTCTTGCTTATTAATAAATAAACAATTATATTTATAACGACTACTGTTCAGTTGGAAAATTACGGCTTTCATTATTTCATTAATTAATTCATTTAAATATATAACGCAATGAAAAATTAATAATATAATTATATAATAATGGATTTATATAATAATAAATACTAATAAAACTTTCAATAATCAATAATATTAAATAATTGTAATTATTAAATTGTCTTACTCGTTAATTAATAAAATTAGCACATTCAATAACATTTATTATTCCTTAAATAATGTTAAATATTCAATTACCAATAACAACGATAAATGTTTATATCAATAGTTAAGCAAGTAGAGTTTTGAGTGGCGAAGTGTATATATCGGCGTAACAATTCGGAGACAAGAATGCAGTGCTATGGATGTGGAGGCTAGGGTTCAATTCCCGGTACCAACGGATCAGTTTTTCACAAGTTAAAAAAATTGGTTCATTAATACAAAAAATGAAAACTAGTTTATAATTAAAAACTGCAATTGATCATAATTTTATTTTATTTAAAATTTGTCAAACCAGTGTTAATGGCCGGTGCCTTGCCGTATAGAACGTTACACTATTAACGCCTGACGAGTTTCTGCTACAAGCTAGATGGGAAATAGTTTAACTGGCTGGATGTACAGTTTTACATTCATTCATGTTACACATACACCATCATGCATCATAGCCAAATTGTAAAATGATCCTATGAACAAGCTCCAAAGTCAAACTGATGCAATTTTACCCTTTTTTCATAACTCTAAAAACGTAAAAAATGTGTTTGGGCGCAAAACGAAACTAATACCTCTAAAAGTGGGTAAACCCAAACAATGCTACGTAAACGCACATCCTGCTGCAATTTCAAACTACCCCGCCCTAGTTATTTGTTGCCACTGACTACCACTGCATTTTTGCTCCTCTGCTTTTCACAGTAATCCTGCATACTCTTCCTCTCATTACTTTACAAAATCCACATTGATTTCATCAATCGACAAAAATGTATTTCCACTACGGACACAAACGCGATAACAATATCATCCGCCGGAAGCTCATAAGGACGGTAAAACGCCGAATTAGCTTTGCGCCGGAATAACTGTCCGGCGTGAAATTTAATTACGAAGTCGTCGTGTTCTTCCTGACAATGCGAATCGATACGTTTTCGCGATGCTGACTTGTCTCAGCGCTGACGCGCAATGCTTCATTCAAAAGCGCCATATGGGACGAAGAGTTAATATTTACGTCTGCCTCCAATGCCGACTTCGACGGGGCCGAAATGACGCCCCTTCGGTCGCCCCCTCCCCGCCGTCGCTTTTTATCTCCTTGCCCTCGCGTCTCGGGCGTAGGGGGACTTTAAGGCGCCGGCAAAAACTCGCCGCAAAATAACTCACGATCGAAAAGTACCCTCGCAGCGAACGGCGCTCAGACACCGAGTTTAACCCCTGCGGCTCGGCAGATTAAAGCTCGATAGATCGCTGCTTTTTTGAGCGAGCCGCGCGGATAAGCCCCTGATTCGTATCGCGTCCGTACGTTCGTTCGTACGTACGTTCGGACACTCGCGATCCGAAATCCCTCGGCGAAAGGAGGATGGACGATGGGCGCGGCGCTCTCACTCGCGCACCAACACCGACAGGAAGTGGCGCGGCACCAACGATGGGCGGATTTGCAAAAATCAGGGGAAGACAAACTGCCTTTAACGCGCGACCATAATGTCGAGAATTTTTTTTTATGCGTGTGTGAATTTTGTTTATGAAATATAGATTCCGACAGACGCGGCTGTCGCGAAGGTCAGACCAGCTAGAAATGAGGATTTTAATGTGAAAGACTGAAGCACTGAAAAATGGGCTTTGGACGTGTGAACAGGATTTTTTTTGGTTCAGGGGGTACATACACCTGGACAAAAATGTATCAAATTTTTTTGCGCAACATGAAAAAGTTCTTGACAAACGGTTATGTTTATGTTATTTGGTAGTCCATACGATAAACTTTTAGATAGAATTTTTATAGTGAAAAATAATTTATTTCGGGTCCCAAAGTATGGCCCACCGGAACTCTTGATTTGCTGTAATGTTGAGTTTGATAGTTTACAGATTACAAGAACTATCTTTGCATGTAGCCATGATCTCGAAAATGCAGCCACACTATATATTCTCTACATCAATTTTTCAAGCCAATTCGCGTATGATTCCAGCGACCAAACCAACCTGGTTACCCCAACCAGTCGACCTAGTTGTGGTAACCTTACTTTCGACACTGCCGTCCGTAACGACTCGTTCGGTTTTATCGCGCGACGATTATCACGCGACACTGTCGACCGCTCTACTGCCGAAAATTAAGAGCGGCCCGCGGGATTGGATTGGATTAGAAAATTAATATGAGCTCGAACGGCGCCCAAATTAGATTCCGGTTTATGGAGACGTTAGCGTCCCCTTAACGATAAGCAATTTCCGTTTGTTCGCGAGAACGAATGTTATTGCCGCCGAGTGCCGCTCGCTCGTAAACTTAATTTCGTCAGCTGCATCTCTTTGTCGCGAAATCTCCCAATTCATTAGAGCGATCAATGTTAATCTGCGCCGGACAATAACTTCTCCCGGAAGCTGCGCGGACGCGTGGCGACGGGGACGCGAATTAACATAGCCGTTCTTCTGGATCCGCGTCAACATACTCGTTCCCGCGCGAAATGTTATCGCCCCGGCATTTAGCGCCAGTAATGAATTCGAACTTCTTTTCAGCGCCGGCCATTGAATCGTTATTACAATCAGGCCGCCGCTCGCTGTCCCGGCATTATGACGGGAAATCTATAAAACTATGGCGCACCACCCTCCCGCGGGGGCCTTTAATTTTTATTCCACTGCGGCGGAATCATTTGCATATTCTGATAAGTGTTCTTAAAACTTTATTACGGCGAAAGTTCGTCGCCTTTATGAGATGTAACGAGATCGGGAGCAGCCATGAGTAGCGCACTTGGCCGCTCATTATGTGTCACGACGGCTCGTTCTCGCAATCGTTAGCGACGCTGATCGGGAAATTGCGACGCCGCGAGTCGCGCTATATGTTAGCTTGGCTAATGCCTGCCGAAATGCGCGCCTTAATCCCTAAGGCCGACCGGAACGCGAATCTCGCGCCAGGCCCTGGATCACGACAATTACACTCACTCGCGCGCTTTTCTTTGTGCTTGCAGAATGTAACTTCCCGACGCGCTGGGAAGGCAATTGGTTCCAGAGCGGAGTGAGGCAGTCTATCCTGATTTCGAGGAACATTCTTTCCAGCAAGGGAAGATGTATTCACAACGAGGGCGACAAATACCTCCTGGTTGACGAGTAAGTTTTTAATATCGCCAGTCTTTGCGCGACGACCTTTTTGTTTGCGCGAACATGTTAATTCGACGGGAAAAAGGCTGCCGGCACGCGATTGCGAACCTATGCATTTTCGCAGTTGGAAATTTAATAACGGTAAACATTTCGCGACGAAATGAGGAAAAAGGGGGGAGGATGAATTGAAGGGGAATTATGAATTGTGAGACTTGGTTGTGTTTTTGAGGGTGATAGAGGTGGGCTTGTTTCGCGCGTAAGTATTTATTATCGAGGCAAAAAGGCGTTGCGGAGGGAAAAGATGAATTAAGCGAAATCGCGGGATAACAATTAATTACCTCGAAACGGACGAAATCCGCTCATCCATTTATAAACAAACCTAATATATCATGGATCCGGCGTTTTCTATTTCGCAAAAATTAATCACTGCATCTTTGAGTCTAATCCTTTGGTTCAAAGATAGACTGCCGGGAGGGTGAACGTGTGATTTTACAAATCCTTTCATAAATTTTCATTCACGCAAAAATACCGCAGACGCGCGGGTAAAATCCACTAATCTTATTATATATTATATCGCAATTTTCCGCCGCGATTATCCGGCCGTTCGGGAAATATCGCCGCTTGTGATAAAAAGTTATCGTCCGTGTTTCCTCCAGTCTGGAGCCTCGATAAGTCGCGACAGTGAAAACAAATTAGCGCGTTCGATTTACAGCTACGCGACGCAAGTGCGTCGCATTGTAAATCACGTAAATTCGCACGTAATGAATCTCTTTGCCTCGTTTATCTCGCACAAAGAAAAATTTTTCAAGGGGATTACTGGAATCCCTTTATTTAACGTTAGCATCCCCAATATTCCCGGTGCTTTAATTGATCAAGTTATGTGCCACAATTCACACAACTTTATGAAAAACAAGAAATTAATATCACGCTGATTGCGGTGCAAGATTTTAAATGAGTAGCATTGTTAGTCACTTGTGCCGAGTTGATTATAATACATCTTTAGTTTATTGATTTAGTTTGACATACTTAAAAAATATTATCATAGGATCTATTTCGTCAGAAAATGTAAAATGTTTGGATTATAATTTGGGTGGAATAAAAGATTTTTTTTTAATTTTAAGGAAAGGATTATCATCTTTTGGTAAAAAATAATTTGATATTTAAAGAAAACGTTATTAAATCCCAACTCGAAGCCCAAAAGACTTTCAACATTTTTTTCAGAAGTCGATTTTTGTTCATTTTTTTCTTCGATTTAAAGTAAGCTTTTTGTGATAAATTTGTAGTGGCGACAACAAATCTGATCGGTTGTTCCAAGATCGGCCATACCAAAATTGTGAATTTTGGAGGTTAACTTCTTGGACCTTTTTAAAATGGCCACACCTATTTTAGTGCGTGCACCAAGAAAAAAATCTACGCACCCTTGACCATTTTCAACTATTTTGTAAATTTGTGCAGCCTGTAATTTTGAGTTGATTGCATTTTGCTAATCTTTCTACCAGTTTTCTGCATATCGCCAACGCTGCGACGATTTAAGTACCAATTTGATTGCAAGTAGATTGTCAGTTCGTGAACGTACCGCGGACATAATTGTATCCATGATGCAAGTACCACTAGCGATGGCACTAATTAATCGTAGTAACAACGGCCGACGTTGTTAACGACAATTATGCCTGACAACGGTTGTCTCGCTACGAACATGAGATTAAGTTTGTTGTTAACATAAACTTAAATGACAATGTTACGACTCTCAAATGGAAAAATAATTACAGATGTAGTACCGATACGGTTTGTATAATAGCTTGTATTAGATAAAAAAACGAGAAATCATACAAATCTACACGCAGATTGGAAACAAAAGTTTGATTGAATACCAGTTATGTAACCGGCAATGAGATATTTTATAAAATAAATATATATTTTTGTGTAGTCATATGAAAATCGGCAGATCGATGGAACTATTACTCGAGTAACTTCGGTCTGACAGCGGAGGAATTCAGAGATGTAATGCAGACTACTATTCCGACTAAATGCATAATGTATGCATTCTAATTTTTTTCCCACGCTGATTCGCGGGAGACTCTTTCATGCAGTCATATTGCAGTATGATTATACCGATATTAATTATTCATCAGCATATTACTGTCGCCACGTAATCGATCTACCTATTCTCGTATCACTTATATTCGAAATTGTATTTTAAAATTAAACGGTCGCACCACTTAAATACATAATTTCTATTAATTATGAAAACTGTTGCATTGACTTGTGTCGGCACATTGAGGCATATATATTTGGAAGGTTCCAAATCGTCATTTTTCCAATATTTAATTTTTAATACAATTCCAACGTGTCATGGGTCAATTTCAGTAATGTAAACTACCTTAAAATACATAATCTAGCTTGTTGCACAATCTACAGTGATTCCACTCTAAGAATTGACAAGTTTGGTTGCAATTTTTGTTATTTATCTTGATATCAGGATTCTTGACATGGTTAATAGACTATGCCATAGTGTGGTCAGATAATCTTTTTAATTTTTTCCACATATGCATCACGTCATCGCAGATTCTCCCTGCAAAAGTTTGTTCTTGACAAAAATTGTGTCAGGAAGTTTTGTAAAATCCAAAATGTAACCATAAATTTTCTCTTGTTCTTCCTGTAGCCTTGAAAATGCTCCTATATCATAATGGTCCAACAAAAAATAATTTATGCTCCTAATCGAGCAGCCACACACACAAATAACTCTTTACGGGGAGTCAAAACTGAAGTGTGATGTTTCCTAGATAAGCGTAATCCTCATGCAAAATAGAAAAAGATTCACTTAAGTTTGGGCGAGAAAAAGTGGACCTTCTTATCGTAGCGCGTGAATTAACACGGATTAAAATTGGATCGTAAGTCACAAATGAGGGATTTACCGGGATTTCGCGAATGCGGTGATTGTAGAGATTAAAGGGCAAAAAGGCTGGGGAATTTGTTTGCGTCCTGGCAAATTCGCAGTTGTCGGGATTCTGTTCACGCGATCGGAACCCTGCAAATTGTTATTAACCGGCAGTGTATCGTCAGCCGCAAACGTCCCTTTGGGGACGATCTTCCTGACACAAGTTTGCACACCCACACAGCCATGTAAGGCGGCGCACCTGTTATATGTGTCTACGCCTACGTCACTCTTCTTTCCTCCTCGTCTTCGTCACATAAAATGTCTGCGCGATGCCGCTTACTCACTCAAGCGGAAGCGACTTTGGCTCAGGGCTAGACGGGATTAAAAGGGGATTAAAAGTACTGCGGTCCTTGTTCCCGAATGCCCGAGACACAAAGGGAGGAATTTCGTTCCACTTCGACGTCGATGTATCACGCCAGAAACGTTATCTGTACTACATCTTATAGCTCGGTTGACACGACTGCATTTTTTCCGCCCTGTCGCAAAATTGAACAAGGATCGACCATTATTACTCGCGCTCTTGTGCGTCATGCACACATGGTTTCTGAGTTCTGGCATCAGTCACGGATAAATTCTAATAGCTTTCTTATGTATTTTTGATTGGTTTGGATGTAAGGAAGGATCTACGATTGAATTGGGGACCGAATGCGAAGTTACATTTGTGTCAAATGTCACATCTGTGACACATTGCAACTTCTTTGATGAAGTTTTTTCAGCGATCAACATATGTCTCCGCATTTTCTCGCGGCACAATTTTTCGCCGGGCACTCTTTGTTCAAGAGAATAAATTTTTCACGTTTACAAAACTGCCTCGAATCGTTCGAGCCTGCTACTGAAATTTCAATTCTCGCGCACGCTCAAGAATAAATTTGCCCATACTTTATGGCGAAACACACGATGCTTCACTTTTTAATTAAATCGAAATGTTCCGTCCTTTTTGTTTCCACGAGCTCTCGGTTGTTTTGCGTGGGCGTCCAAATTGATAAATTGTAGATTTTCAATTCAACTTGGCGTTCACATCCGCCAATATGTTTTATCGTGGAAACCGCAAGCCCACGGCAAGGGCCGTTGACGTTATACGTAATTCTGGGCTATTCATTTTTATGCAGCCCCGAGCGACTCGCTGCACCTGATTAAAAAGCGGAAATCAAGCATTAGAATTCCGTGTGCATGCCGTTTTTCTGCCGTTTTCTGTCACTCCCCGTTTTTCACCACCCCTCACGGCGTTGCTCAGTCTGTTCAACCTCAGTCCTCACACAGAGATTCGCATTGGCGACAGTCGACATTTGAACAAGCCTAGCCTATTTTAAGACGCTTTAAAAAAGTGTGTCACCCAAGTGAACGACATTACACATTTACGACGCCATTTGGCAGGAATGTGCTGTTCGAAAAAAAATCGTCAAACACTTGCAAAATTCATCCATTCAATTACCAACGGTAGGTACGTCGACGCAGAATGAAAAATACCGCCTCAAGTGCCTCCGACCTTTCGGAATCACGCATTTGTCAACTGAACGCGGAATTCGGTCGTAACTTTATTTCTAAATTCGGCTGCCTCTGTCAGTAACAAAGCGAGTACATATTTTACATTCCGAAAAATAAATTACAAATTGTCGCATCGCAAACACCGAACTGCGACTGCAGCTCAGTTAAAAAAAATTTTATTTGATTTTCAACTTTTATACCGTCTCCATTTTTTTAGCAAAACGACATCGTGTTCGGCGTCCGCTTCATTTTCATCAAAATCCTAAAAGTTTCGCGCGACCAAATAAAATATTAGCGGACCAGCATGACCTTATTGAAAATATCGTTCGTTCGTTTTCGCCAGCACCTTCGCGAAACAACGGCTCCGCCGAAATTAAGTGCCGCTATAGTGCGTCTCGAGCAAGTCGCGCCCCAAATAACGGAATTCAATTTCCTAAACCAACTGCGCGAAATTTCATCGTATTTCCGAAACTGATCAATCGTCGGTACCGAACGAACCGTTTTCGCGCTTTTTCGCCCTATTAGCGGGCCGGCCCGGACGCTGAGGGAACCGTAGATGGCGATGATGTGTGTGCCACCCGTATCACGCCGTTTTCTGCTTTGTGTTTCAGGAAGTCGTGCTACCGTTGCGTTGTCATTCACGAAAAGCACTCCAACGTATTGCAGTACAAAGAAAGTAAGTTTTCCACGTTATTATGGCGCAAGGCGAGAGAGCACAACTTGGATAACAATTTCACGCTATCTTGAAACGCAATGCTCGAGTCATGGGCTGATACACTAATTAGAATGCCGATCGTTAATTAAAAGCTTCGTCGTCAAGTTGACGGCCCTCGTATGAAGTACGAAAGGGTTCAGTGGGAAAGGGGACTCAAACCTCAATGCAATGAAAATTCGAATGGAACTCAGTCAATGACATTCCTGGCCAAATCGATCGCAGCGCGAACACTCGGCGCGTCCCGTCAATTTCGCCATATCGAAAAACTATTGTGATATTAAATGAGCGGGGAAATGTTTTACGCGACGCAATTAATCGGCCGCGGTTTAATTGCACGAAGCTCGCGTCCTCCGCTGAGATAAGTGAAATCGCGCCCCGATTTCTTCACTCATAAATATATTCGGTTTACAATTAAAAATTAAAATTGCCCTTTAAAATTAATTAACAAACATTAATTAATATTTAGAGGATAATATTTAATTTCAAAATATTAATTAATATTTGCCTAAAAAAAATTGATTTCAATGTAAATGTAAATCATTGAATCAAAAGAATATTTATTCTTACAGGAATTGGATATTATATTTTGCATGATTTTATAAAGTTGTACCAAACACGAATTCTTCAAATTTCGGAAAACATGTCTTTTCGAGTCTTCGATGTCTTTGGGTCAAACTGAAAATTTTGCAAAGACTAGTCCTTTGAGTTCACTATCATTGATTTAGACTGAGTTGTAAAATTATACAATAGTTTCTTCAGTTTTGAGGTTAAGATGAAGTTTTGAGGCGGACAGAAATTAAATTGAACATTCTCACCTAAATTTAGCTTGATAGTAATCGTGAAAAGCTTTTATACAACCATAACCTATTTTAACAGATTTCATATCTTGTTAACCTCAAAAAGAATTAAAAATTCATCTTAACTGAATTTTGATGTTAAAAGAATTCGGTTTACAGTAAATTTCAATTCTTACTGTAAGACTTGTGTAGGAAGGTTTGATTCTTGTCATAATCGGAAATCTGTTTATCCAAATCGCAAAATCGATTAGGAATATTCCGGTTACTGTAAACGGACTGTTTTAAGAGTGTTTCATCGTGTTTTTTCAACGAGTTGTTTTGAATCGACCGTTTCATTCGCGGATCGACTGACGTCCCACGAAGTTGGCAGAGCGCGATTTTTGCGTTACGAACGCGCATAATTGTGCAATTTACATTCGCGCGCAACAGCGTTCTTACTGCATGGCTCGGGTTGTTGTCCGATAGTTCGAGCGGGTGCATTTGATATACATTTCAATTATTTGTTCGGAACTATTACAACCCGGAGAGCATATTTTTAGTGTCTTGGGACGAATAAATAGTGTATACAATAATTCATACAATTTGTAGCGCGAGATAAAACACATGGACAAAACTGCGGCCAACTTCAGCTACGGTTACTCACTTGACACGTTCAATATTTAGGAGCAAAGTCCAGGAAACCATCGCATAATAAATTTAAGGTTAATGCGCAAATTTTTGTCAATTAAGTTTAATCCTTCATTGGAACTCCACCGATATATTATCGATCCGGCTATCTCGATTTATAGCTTATTTCATATTTAAGTTGGACGTCGGTCGAAACATCTACATCGACGGTTATAGTATTTTACTTCGAAGTGAATACATGTATAATAAAAACCTAGTTTGGTAAGTTTTTTTTTTGGTCTGTTTGCTTTAGTCGAACGATGTTTTCCGATATCCAAGATGTCAGTAAACATGGTAAAATCAAGCGTAAATCGGGTAACGATTATATTTATATAAGTTGGGCTTCTAAGGTAAATTCAAATATCTAGGTTAATTGAACCCGCTAAAACGAAACCCACTGCATTCTCAAGTCACACATAAAAGAAGTGCTAGAGGCTGTGCGCAAGAATAGCGGACAGAGGGAAAAAAAGTAAATATGGATCGTGATGAAAAATAGGTTAGACGAGGGTTGATGAAACTTACACATAGCATGTATCTAAGTGTACCAACGAGCACGCACAAATTTTTTTTATAACTGTATAAAATTGATAAAAATGCAATTAAATCTTCTCTGACCAACAGTTGTCTTGTTTCACCGAACTAGAACCAATTTTGTTGAATTTATCGAAATCTGAAGCTGTTTTGTCAAATATTGTATTGACTTCAAAAGAGGTATTTTCAGTAAAGAGAAATTACCATTTATAATTTTAACGGGAGAAAACTATAATTAATTAACAGAGATGTTGTGTATATATGTATTCATTGTGGTTTAACCAAACCCATCGATTAAGTAATATGTATAACGTTTGGTTCGAGGTTAACCATATTGACTAACATAATAATATAATTCAAATTATTGCGTAAATCATAACTGTGTGTCAACTTAATTCTGCATGTCAGAACACATTTTTAGCTTTACAATAAATGTTAAGAACGAAAGAACGAATATTCCATATAATTAAATTCGGTCACTTGAATGTAATTATGCCGAATAATCGATTAAGAATTAATCCTACTTCTGTATATATTCGAGATGACACAATCATACACAATAATTATAGGTGTTAATTCCACCTGAGGGCTTGGAACTCAAATCTAAATGTACATTTTTATTTATATATATATTCTCAGTATATATACGTAAACAGTATATATATAGTGATTAATATCGGGATATTTTTATATAATTGTTAACCCGTTCTGTACATTGTTGGTAACGATATTTGCATATATTCTTCAATAAAATGTTTATTATTTCTACAACTATTAGCAGATCTCTGCTATTTATTCGAAAAAAATTATTTTTATTATTTGTCATACACATATTCTCCAAATGTATACCGATATCAATAATACGTAATTCTGTCACGTATTAAAAAAAGGTTTCAATTATACACTGTCCAAAATTTACAGAAAGTGAATTTACCTATCTTAAAATATATCGACATTCTGGACAAGCGTATCGACTATGATAGTCTTTCTTCAGCACTTTTAAATCCTTTTCCTGGTGAACATGAATGTTCATGTAAGAAGTTGTATCCACTGCAAATGAATTTAAATTTAATTTTACCTCAGATTTTTAACGTCGTACCGAAACTTTCACCTAAGGCCAAAAGAATGAAATACTTTTTGTTAAAAATGCCGCTACATGCGAAATTCCGTTATCATGAGAAATTGCACGAATTTTTTCCTCCGTTTTATTTCCAGAGGAAATATACATGTATTGAAAATATTATTATCAATAATGAAACGTAACTTCGGTCTTAATAAACAATAATTATATGTGTGCAATTTATTGACGCAAATTTTAGGTAAGCATTTCTCTGCAAATTTCTTACAAGTATAAACTTTTACAATTGCGTCATTTCACATTATCATCGAGTAAATGTAACACGAGAATCGTTTTAAAATAATTTTTGCGCGAAAGCTCTTATTAATGCAAAATAGTATTCCTTTAAATTAAGCAGATTCCACTTACATTAATTTACCATTTATATACTTGTGACTACGTACACGTATTAGGAGAAAAGTTCTCTAATGGGTACACTTAACTACACATTCAGTTAGAAATGGCAATGCTAAACTGCAGCAGTTATCGTAACTGTATAATAACAGCAAAGTAAAGTTCGGCGGCAAAATCAACTGCAGCTTTCACTTATCGTTACCAAAATTAGTTGAAGTGTGTCAACTCGAATGCAATCTTTTGAAAAATCAAGGAATTACTTTACATTTATGTATAATTAACTCGGATCATTACCCTAACTTTCTCAAGTACCTATACACTTTTTAACTGAAATCACTCCGCTTATCAATAACTTATGCAATCTTACAAATTGACTTTAAAACACTTCAACTGCTTCCTCATTTTTAACAAAACTTCGATCCGCAGCTTTATCAAATTAATTTATCTATTAACTTTCGAGTGTATCAATCACATAAACAACCGGGTAATATCAATAAAACTTCATACTACTTACATACTACTTCATACCCTTAAAATTTTCTTCTTGCGATATATAGTTTACTTTTCTCATGGCGAAAATCGATTTTTTCGAGTAAATAGAAATCGTCATGAGGTATATTGCATTTTCTACTTCACGCAAGTACTTGACGCAAGTACTTGATGTCAAAAAATCATGGCGCATAACCTCAGAATAATATACAGTTTTTCGAACTAGTTCAAATGTCTTAAAGGTTGAAATCATAAAATCATGCAACATAACCTCATTTTATTTTGAGGTTATGTCGCATATAACCTCATTTTATTTTGAGGTTATGTTGCATATAACCTCATTTTATTTTGAGGTTATCTTGCATATAACCTCATTTTATTTTGAGGTTATGTTGCATATTACCTCATTTTATTTTGAGGTTATGTTCCATATAACTTCATTTTATTTTGAGGTTATGTTGCATATAACCTCATAATAAAATGTAATACTTCTTACTAACTGAAGATTTTTGAATGTAAAAAGAACTTGCAAATACGTTTTTATGTCCAACCATTGTCAAAACTATTCAAAATCTATTCAAAATCTACACAAAACTTGTTAGTTTCTCGATCGAAATATCGATCTTTCCTATTCGTATTTGACATGAGATAAGTAGAAAATCCTAATACACTGAACGTACACTATTTTTACAGTGTGCCAAATTTATTCATACCATCGTACCCTATCCTCTTTAATACAATAAGAAGATTTCTGCCGAATATACAATAGCATTTTTTCAAGCATAACATTTTTAAGAGCGCTTAACTCTTAAATCTTCTCCAATTTCTGATTCTCAATTTCCACTGTCCCCCTTTCAAAAGAAGTAATATCCCGCAAAATTGCGATCTAAAAAAGGAAGCATTAGAACCGTGAAAGTCGTCCAAAGGTGACGCTTCCGTCCCCATTAATTATGACCGGGAAATATTAAGCGGGTCTAGTTTCCTGCCGTCAAACAGACGCGCTTACAAAAATTCGGCCGCGCAGAGAGCGGCCGGGTTGCCTTCAGAAAAAAGCGCGATTGCAAAAGGAAGCACAAAAGTGCGACAGTTCGAGCGCGTTCCGGCTTGTAACAAAGTGCAAATACGAGGCTGCTATTAAACAGTCGAGTAAAAAGGCGGACTCGGATGACTCGAGTGGTGCCTTCGGGAGTTTGTTCTATGCGCGTATTTTTCGACGATTTGTCAAAGTCGCCGGTTTTTATCGGATTTTAATCTGCATAGTGTCATACCGCAGACGCCGCCGCCGCGCTGCGACCCGGTTCGGTCGCCGAAGGGGGAGGGGGAGGAGGGGAAGGAGGCGGCGGCGGGGAGGGGCGCGCGGGTCGATGCTGAGGCGGATGGAAAAGAATCATCCGGGATGACAACAGGCGCGAGACGCCTATATGAGACGGGGTCGATGCAAAGTGGGAACGATGAATCGCGGTGCAACAACTTGGCGCGTTCTCCGTTTCAAAAACAGTCGACCGTAAAAACAACATTTACGCTATGTAAATCGGCGAAAAATATTTTACCAGGCGTCGCGCGATCGAATGGACGCTTTTTGCGAAGGCGAATTTTATTCTCCCGACGCCCTTCGAGGCACTTTTCGTGTGTCTTACAAGTCGTCGGAGCGCGAAAAAACAGATCGAATTCGAAATGTTTAATTTTGTCGAAATGGCGCGGCGAAAAAAAGGGTCCGGGAATCGCGCTTTTTCGTCCGCCAGGGATTAAGAGGTGTTTTTAAGCGGCATTTTGGAAATGGTCGGTTTACGCGAGGGTGTAATGGCGATTTCGTGTTTTACGAGAGAAAAATTAATCGACATCCCGATGCGCTGCTAATCATTAGCGTTCGTTTTTGGTTTTAATAAAGCATTCATTATTTTGTCAATAATGATTTGCATGCCGAAATGAATTGATTCTGCTGGAAATGACGGGTGTTCATTTACATAAGAACACAGTTAATAATTAAATTAATTACGCAGTAATTGCGACGACACGAATGTAAATTCGGTACGCCACATTTAGCCGCATCGCCAGGTTTAACCGCTACGTCCAATTATTAATTTTTTTTCCAATAATTCTTTGGTTGATGAATTAATTATTCG
Organism: Ceratoteleas bidentatus; assembly: GCA_022817645.1. Lineage (NCBI taxonomy): Eukaryota > Metazoa > Arthropoda > Insecta > Hymenoptera > Scelionidae > Ceratoteleas > Ceratoteleas bidentatus. Next base: position 35,651 of record JABFPB010000296.1, read on the forward strand.
CAAGACGCGAATATTTTCTTCGAGACACAAGCGTATATATATGTTCCGGTGAAATTCGTGTGATTTTTTAAGAAATAAATAATTGAAGATGATCGCTTTAAGAAAAAGTGCGTCTTTAGCGTCTTGTTCAAAGACATTTAGACTGTTTTCGGTTTTTGTCATGGGAAAATATGTTCTTTTCAGGCTATTTACTCGACTTTTCTTATACACTTTTCTCGACGTACTCTTATATTTGGAATGATGTCTTTTTAAAAAATATTTCGAAAAGTAACAATTTTTCATTATTGACGATGTATAAATAAGAAAGCGTTATTAGAAACAAACTTTGCTCCAAAGATATTTCTGCAGTGCAAATATTTCTTGAAGGTATTCGATAATAAAAATAACGGATCGAAGAGGAGACAAAGATACCGACTAATATGAAAAACAAAATACAGCGATGTATCCACCTATCCATCTTGCTTTTTAATACAGAGTTCCTTTATTTCTTACAAATAAAAAATGAAAGAACGAAAGTCACAATTGAAAATATGCATGTTTAATTACAAAAGATTTCGTCATATATATCTTTGAAGCCAGAGATTGCAAATTATTTTGTACGATCTTTTATTGGCGATTACTTAATCAAGTCATCGAACTTTTTAATTCCGTGAAACTGACGAATTTATTAATAAGTCATGTATTTTATACAGTCCAGAATAATTTGTTATTAATAGCGATTTTACGTACTAAAATGTATATAAATAAAATATTTTATTATGCTATGCTTTTAATAAAAAATATCGATTTAATAATAATTGACAACGCACACGTTTTGCGAAGCGAATTTTCTCCTTGCAGCTTTGAAATAAACGTAAATTCGCTCCGATGATCATAAATAGGTGGTGCATTTTAATTTTTCGTAATTATTACTCATTTCTATCGCAATAGAAAACAGAATTATTCATATAATCGATTTCAAATGTCACAAGTTATAATTGTTGATATTATATGCATTTACACAAACGAAACAAAAATTAAAGTCGCGAAGCAAAATCTAGTTTTAGACAAATTAATAATTTCTTACATATATCTAAGAAATATATTAAACTAATAAGCAATGGAAACATATAGGTAGTTAAAGCTTCTAAGTGAAATATGACCTTTAAATTTTATAAATCATGAAAATATGATAGGATTGTTTATATATCCATTTAAAAAAATGTATTATCATTCCACAATGATAATAAATTTTAAAAAATGCATATATAAACAGTCAATTACAATTGTTTCAATAATTTATTTCACTTTCAATAATTAGATGTTATGCAAGTTGGTTACTACACAACAAGTTGGTTACTACACAACATTATTTTATATTAAATGTATTTTATCATTATACATTTTTGAAAATTTTGGACATTTTCATGTGTAATACCACCAAACTTACTTCAGTTCTATTGCAATGTTTACTTGTAGAAATATCTATTTACAGTTTTGTTTAATAAAGTGAATGTTCCGTGACATTAATAGCAAATGAAACGATTATTTCTATCGTATCAAATTTACGAATACATAAATTCCGAAAAGCAAAACTATTCACGGAGGAAACGACATCGTATCATATATACTTTACTGTTTCGCTGTTATCGATTGGCTGATACAAATGTATTTATTCATTTCATTAATCGAAACAACTTAAAACACCTCACTGCAACACGTCGACAATATCATTTCTGAAATTACACTCATTTATTACGTTTTTACAATGACCATTACAATTACAAAATTAAAAATTAAAGCTAAACAATTATCCTTAAATCTAAGTGTCAATCATAAGAAATGAGCCTTACATTTACCGAATATTACATCAAAACTACACCAAAATATTGTTCAAATATCGAGGCCCTTTCGAAGCCAGAATCGGCCTCTCGAGGAATCTCATTTTTAATGCGGTATCCAATATTGCCCCTCTGACTCGAGAAGTCTGCGTTTTGATCAACTGATATTGCGCTGGTAACACAGATCGCTGACCATACGTTCGTTTCTCACAATCTTGTTTCAGCATACTGTCACAACCGAAACTCCCTGTCCTCCCTGTGTTCATACATAACCGGCGACGCTTTGCTGTACTCGATGTTCCGCGAGGAAGCACCTTCGGTACGATGTCCGTTCCATGGTCCTATGACCTTCTCATACAACCGAGGCCATGGGATTTGCTCCGTTCCGCAAAGCAATATCGATAGCTGCACCGATGACAGCAAACTGCTCTTTAGATACCAGGCTTGTCCGGATATACACGCTTCTGAGAGTGCAGGTGAGTCCTCACAAACATCACGTTCTCACTATTAGACGCGGCCTGTTTAATGGAACGTAGATGTTTGGCCTCCTAATTTGCGATGCCAAACAAAATGAACCTGTTTGATCATTAATGGCAGAAGATTAATGGAGACGAGCGCACGGGCGATAGACTTTACTTCGACGGACGGACGTTATACGGTTAAGGTGATGAGACCGTTCATGCGAAAAAATCAACACAGGCCAATTTCGGATCGGAAGTCACGGAGTAATCACCCGTTGGCGCTGCTTATGACGCCGTCTCGGTGTGTCAGACGGTTTTTGTTTGCCTTGTCGCAATTTGTTGAGTAATGGCGATCGCTGTAATTGCACTTGACAGTGAGTTTTACATGAGTCGCTGCAAAAAAACGTGCAACCTTGTTTTATCTGTGAAAAATGTTTACGGAGCAACTTTTGTGTGATAACATGAATGATTGCTTGGGAGAATGAAAGACAGAACTGATCACTGGATCTGACGTTGAATCTGACGAATGAAATATTGTTCCGCTGAACCTTGACATTCGCTGCAGAAGAAACGTCTTAATTTAACGAGATGTTTTATTTGTAGTTTGATAAGGCTTTTCGTGCTGGTATGAATGCATGAGTTCAATTAAGGTTTGCAATAAATGTTTCGTTTCGGTAGATTTGGAAAGGAAGGTTTTTTATCGCTTTTTTTATTTATGGCGCATAACGAAGAATTGTTGTAACTTGGCACGATGTTCCATCACAGTTTTTCGGAATGTGGGTGGAAAGTAAAAAACGTGGTTTTATATTGTGGAAAAATATAAATGCTCATACGGAAGAACTCGCGATCTAATTAAAATTTTAATAAAAAATCTCGTTTACGCTATATGTAAAATAATGTACGTAAAAAGTGCATGTCAGATTCTTTGTTCTATTTTAAAAAAATAATAAATGTGAAGGAGTGAAATTGTACAATTTCACCACGGCTATTCCGATAATTCCATATTTCTTTTAATTAAGCATACAATGCTTCGTTTAAACCTGGAGTTCGTTCATGAGAACACTTCTTTTTGAAAGAAATAATTTAGAAAATATTAGTATACGTGAACCGTAAGCGACTCTTACATATTCACTGAGCATAAATTTAATCTAATCCCAACTTCCTTTCAGAGTTTCTCCATAAATCGTTTACGATGTAAAAAACGTTTTAATGACGGTTTTTAACGACATCATTAATACTTTTTTAACGATAAATTCGTAAAATAATTACCTCTTCTGCTCCTTTCGAACAAATTTAAAAATTACAGACAAATTTTAGCCCAATAAAGACAATAAGAATTAGAACACTAATATAATTATAAAATTTTCTGATTTAGAAAATTATGATCTGCAATGACTGCCTACTTTTGAAAATCTAAAATTGAACTTTTCTACTCTTTCAGTCTATAATGATTTTAATGGACTTAATAAAGTGCTCGTTTACGTCGTCACGCTTAGCCGCTGTGCTATAAAAGTCACTCCTATTGAACTGCTTCAACAAAATGCAATCTATAGCCCATGAGATAATTCTTTGAAAATTAAAATCTTCCTTCAAACCGAATAATTTATAACCGTTGCACTGACTATGAGAACCGTTGATATATTGTAGTTTGCATTATACATGTCAAATCATGCGTTTACCTATATACGTCAAGTTCACACTCGTACTTCCTCTGTGTGCAAATTACTTCCATCCCTTACACTAAAATATTAGCCGAATAATCTATCGCTGAGCTATAAATTCTAATTAATTATTTCCTTAACATGTATATTATCTATAGTTTTTACACCATTTCAAACACAGTTTCAAAGATGATCATTTTTCGAAATTTCCACAAAAAATGCTTAAATACTGAACCTCCCTTTCACTCGATAAGAACAAAATCGAAATGTCTTTATGCTCCATTTCATTATTTATATGCATAACCCGACTCGTCGTTTAACACAAAAAACGCGCAATCGACTTTTTGAATAATTCAACTTTTTTAATTCCGTAAAAATTTTGTCGAACGTTTTTCCGCACGTTCATAAATCGCATTTGTTTCAGCCTGAAATGAAACAATTTGCAATTCAACTGCAACAATTTTGCTCTAACATTGCCAACTGATTAAATAAAGAGCGATAGAATGCCGTCGAAAAAAACGCGGCAGTCGATCGCAACAAATTCCACCTTTCGAAATGCTTGAGCTCGAAAAAAAAGCCTCGCCACCGTCGGCCATAAATTAAGCCGGCGAAAGCGCCGCGAAAAAGCGTTATAAACTAAAATTCCGGCGCGAGCCCGATTCCCCTTTTTTGACATAAATATCCCCGTCGGCGGAACTCGCGCGGAAGCCTCATTAAGAAATGCGCGTGCTTAATATCCCGGCGGCGAGGGAAACGGCCAGCCGGAAATTCGGGCGCATTTTGAAAAGCCCGCGCAGATAAAAGCGCCAGGTTCGACGACGCTTTTTGTCACGCGTGATCGATGACGCCGAGGGTGAGCTTGCGGAAAGACACGCGGCCAAATATTGCGAACGGTCAACCGGGCAAAAAGCAGCTGCACGCGTCGAATGTGTCCCCGGCAGAGGGCGCACGTCGAGCGAGAAATTAACGAGTTCTCGTCACAGGCCCATTAGGCTGCGCGTTCCCTAACGAAAGAGAGAGGATCTTGCCAGCGCCGAATCACTGGTCACGTTTTTCGTTCTTTGCAAATTGCTCGTTCGTTGAGCGATTACAGTCCAACTAACTTGCGAGACTTCGTTTTTCCGCGCAGACTTCTCGGCCGGAGAAGTCCTTTTTTCCCTCAGCCGCTCCCTTTTCCGGCGCAGTTTTTTGGACATCAAACGCCAACGGCTCGGCGAAAAGTTTATTGCCGATTTGATCTGTTTTTAAACTTCTGACGGGGGAGGAAAATGACCGTTATTTGGGATGAATGGCTATTGGATTTGGGGAAACTGGATTTCGATTCTGCAGCATGTGGGATTTTTGCAGGGAGTTTGAAAAAATGGGTTTTGCCCCTGATAGAACATCAAATTGACATATATCTAATATATGTATAATGTACATATATTATATGTATATTTCTATTTTATGTATGAATGTCCATGTAATATATGTATAATATACTTCTTGTTCTATCGGGGGCAAGGAGTTTAAAAGTAGAGAATTTTTAAGTTATGCAAAAATGAATGCAGTTTGGAGAGGTGGAGAGGAGGTAATTTGTGGAATGGTTGTTTTGGTGTACTTTGGTGCCTTTAATTGTTTTCGGGTTGATTTATTGTATTGTTCATTAATTAAGCCTTGTGACATATAATAAAAGGACAGGGAACAACAGGATAATGAATGTTCGTCTATACTATTCTCAAAATGAAACGCGAAGATTGATGCTGGGTCATTTTGCGTCGAGAAAGAATGTCCACTGTTATGGCTGTTTTGAGTTTCGACTGACTTGGAAAAGTCCATTTGAAGCAAATTGAGGCAAAGTGAGTGACGACAAGTGAGGGACTTTGTAACGACACTTGTACTGGTATTCGCATATGAAGTTTAGAGAATGAAATTATACATTTTTCTCCCATCTTTCGTGATGTACACATTTCAAGAGTCAGAATTTAAAACGAAAAAATTTTAATTTTAATAATAATAATAATAAATTAATTTAAGGAATGAATAGGGAGGAATTTCTATTTTTGTTGAAATTGTAAGAGTATTGTAATACGATCAAATTGATTAAAATAATTTCAAATGGACAATGCATGTAAGAATTAATTTCGGCCAGTTTTAATGGATCAATAACATTCGAGCAACAATTAGTTGCAGGTTAGAATTGATGAAGTGTCAGTTGAGTATATTTTATTAAATACATATTTTAAGTAATTGTACACATTCGTTTATTCCTTTTCCTATCTATTTTTATTTACATCCATTTATTTCTAGAGGGATTTGTAATTGACATAATACTGATTCCACGGCAAGATTTTTTGTTTGTTGATCAAAAAACACTGATCAAAAATATATTTCCTTCGGGATTTAAAAGTCTCTCAATATGAAACTTAGTTCAGACAAATTCTTCAAATTCAGAATGGTGATTTCCAGATCAGTAATCAAGTGAAATTAAAATTTTAACTTGATTACTGATCTGGAAAAATCAAATTAAATAAGATTTAAAATAACTTATTTAATATGATTTTGACAACCTAATTCATCGATTTGTTAATTGCTTTTTTAGTTTTATTTTTCCAGATTATCGGGAACTGTAAAAAATGATACTGAATTTAATTTGTTCACATGAAAACATTCGCTCGTGAATTGCTTTATAAAATTTATTTTCCTGGCATATATGTTGATGAATAATCGTTTGGCGACCTACTTTTTCCATTAAAACAAATTTTAAAACATTTGAAACGAACAAACTTTAGACGTAATATTCTTTTATTATAAAAATATCTACGTAAGGTTGCATAATACGTCAATTGTAATGATGTTGTGAACCTATAGGTGCTGAATGTAGATTCAAAAGAAATAATGTAAATAACAATAACTATTGCATCATAACGAAAAAACTGTGTTTGTAATATTTTTCCATCATGAATTGGATAAATGCCCCATGTCTTTTTTGCAATGCATCAAGTCATCAACATCACATTTAAAACATATGTTGCTTTGACCTAAACAATATATTGATTTTACAACATGCAATAAATTATTTTCTTTTATCTTTGCCATTCCACAAAAAGTGTTGGCTGGTACTGTCTGTCTATTGAGAGGTTTTCTGAATAAATTCTCCGTGACCGTAAAAAGAGATCGACAAAATTACTTTAACATTGCATAACACGTAGAGTAATGTAGTGGTACATTATAAAAGAGTAATTTTAACATGATAAAATAAAAATTACATAAACATTTGAAATAGTTTATCAGAACACGTAGAATATGCTGAATTGTTTCGGCATATTGAATTGGTAAAAAACACTGAAAAGAAAATCATGTTACATAAAGTATGTACTCATCTCATACACATACTTTATGCTTACAATGGAACTAATATACAGAGCATGTTTGAGGTAACAATACCTCTTTACCATTCTATTCTATTTATCCTAGACATTTATATATCCAAAATAAGCAATTCAATACAAAATAAGCAATTTGTTTATTCACTGTAAATATGTGTATTATCGTTTTAAATTAAACTTCAAAGGGATTAGTAAGTAAGAGAGAATACATTGGTTTTATAGGTAAACGTATATTTTCTTCATTTAGAAATCAATATTAATGTACTTACTAGTTTATTTAGCTACAGGTTACTCTTTCTACTAAGGATTTAGTTAATACAAATTTACATTTGCAACAATATTGCTGCATACAGTGAAATAACATTATTTTATTCGACAAAATTATTTACATTTATTTTTATTTTATTTTCTCAACAAAATTGTAGATGTACCCTTAATTACTATTTCAACGACATGCTCCTTATTCAAAAATCGTTTTCGCTCGTCGGCATTAATCTTAAAATTGCAACTCTGATGATTGATATCTTCAATCGGCGGGTGTACACGCAACTGTTCATACCAACAACGAAATATCCACGCACAACAAGATTTATCGATCATCCCTCAAAATCACGAAGCTCCAACACGACTTTCTTCTCGCGAGCGATAACACTTGCTCACTCAAGTCGCGATAATGTGACCTTTACCGTCCAAAACCTTTCACCACTTTAATCCACTCTATCCATTTAAACGCCACCTCTTGCATTTAAACCACCACTCTTGCCATTTACTTTCCCCGATCCGACAAATCGTCTTAACATCTCTCAAAATTGATACACTCGACCCAACCACGAATATTCTCGCCTCCAGTTCCGAAATCCTTCGCCCCAGCGAAAGCCTCTCCCGTCTCCCCACCCCTTCATCGTCGTCCCTCTATCCTTAGTAGAAAAGAACATTTGGCAACTATATGATCTCGAATATAGTTGCCAAAGATATAGTTGCATCAGAATCTTAACAGGCTGGATTGTAATCTTGTTGGCATCCGGATGCCAAACTAATTCAGACAAGATGGCAAATTTTCCGACGAAAATTTATGTAAGTACAGTAGTTCTTCAACTACTGAAGTAGCTACAGTATTTCGGTTTCTACTAGTACGGGTAGAAACCCGCACAAAACGAACGTTTACTATGAGATAGACTATAGGCCACATAGCCCATCCAATTGGAATCCAATTGGAATTAGTGCCATTCCATG
>JABFPB010000297.1:0-44161 GCA_022817645.1 Ceratoteleas bidentatus
TGTTAAAAATATCCTTTTGGGCCAAAATAAAGCATTTTGGCACAAAAGAAATCATTTTGGCAGAAAAGGAATCCTTTAAAAGGAATCGTTTTCATTAAAAACGAATTTTTAGGTTAGTTTTTTCAGTGCGGGGCATTCAAAGTCAAAAAGGACCAAAAGCTTCGCGAAATAAATCGGCCGGCTCTTCGCGGCGGCGCCGCTCGAAAGAGCAACAACTTTCTGTTCGACTGGCATTTCTGGCTCTAATCTGTTGGATCGACGGGGCCACAAATTACTCGACACGACGAAACCGTCCGCGCGAGCATGTACCACATCCGCCGCGGACGCACGTGGCACGAGAGCAGCCGTCACTTGCAAGTGGGACCACAAATCCCCCTCCCGCCGGCACAATCACTTTCTTCGCGCTTCTTCAAGTTCGGAACAGCAGGCTACATCATCCACAAGGATCGCCCCGTGGACAGCGGTCGAGCCTCGTTCCCGCGCGAACGATGCACGCGACTTCGCCGAACAGTTCGTCGTCGGTTCGGCGGTAACGGCTCGTTTCGCGACATGTCCCAGCGGCGATGCCAAATGTGCGCAAATTTCGGTCTCTACGTCTTCTGTGATTTGATCGAGTAGTTTATTTATATAGCTGTTTATGTGGAAGAAATGTGCAGACCTGCTAAAGAGTTTGGTAACAGTTAGGGCCTTTGGGTGTGACCGAGCTTTGGGACGGTTTGGTTGTATTGGTTTGGCATTGGGGAAAAATGGCGAGCTGAATTGGGAGGACCAGTGTTGTGCCCCGGAGGATGAAGGAAGAGCTCTGAAGCCATGATTGTACGCGCGAACATCCTGTTCATCGTGCTGATCGCCGTGGCCAAAGTCGAGCTGTCCACAGGCAAGACGACCAGAGACGATCACAGTAAGGTTTCACTGAAGAGATTGGGGTTTGGGTCTGGAAGAGATTAGGGTGAAAGAGATGGAGAGAGGTTTAGAGGGAAGAGTTAGTTTGTGAAACTGACGACACGTGTTTTGAGTTCCCAGGAATCCCTAAGAAATTGGTCAAAATTCCTAAGATTTCTTAAGAATCCCTAAAAACGTCTTATGAAATCTTAGGAATTGTGACCGATTTCTTAGGAATTCTTAGGAACTTCAAACACGGGGAGTGACTAGTGTTATGGGTCTAAAGGAAACTTTGGGACTAAATGGTTAGAGAGTGAAGTGGAGAGGAAAGCAAATTTCTGGTTGTGAAGTTCCTTAGATCGAGAGATTTTTTATACTGACTGAACAGCTCCAGTCTGTAGCTAAACGCGGCCTAGTTACAGTTTCTAGGTGAAGCAACTACAGTCAATGTTGTTTTAAACAATGCTCTAGTTGTGATAGCAAATATTCTTCCTGTATTAGTTAAAAACGTTTCTAGACCATTTTATTTGAATTTTTCTCTCAGTGTAGGGAATAGGCGTTTGAATGTTTGGAAAGTGCTATTTCGAAATAGTTGTTCAGTGTTAAACCTTGAGGAGAACGCTTTTAACATTCATGTTCGATAAATGCTGCAGAAACGTTTCCTTGGAAACACTTGCTTTTTTTGTATAATCACCTGCGAAGTCATTTTTGATGAGTTGTTTTAGAAACTCGAAGATAGGGATTGCTTCTAGAGGGTAAGGGCGTGAAGGAAAGTTTAAAAAGTACCAATTTTGATGAGATTTTGCACATTGTATGCGAAATTAGGGCGATTTTATAACTGAAGTCGTTTGATGAATTGTTTCATGCGAAACAAGTGTTTAATAGCCAGGAAGAATGTGAAAAATGCAGGAAGACTTTCACAATTGGGATTGATCAAACTTTACAGACATTTTTCGTTTAATTAGCAATGGTTGAATTACAACTGAAAATGGCGTTGAAATTTGTGGTAAAGGACAAAGATTGAAGATCAAACAAGAGGAACCGTTCGTACTTTTTACATCTTTTTCAATTCGCGAAAAAACTGCCGTAATTTCTAGCCCCTTAAAAGACTAAACATCGATCTTCAGAAAAAGCAATGAAAAGAAAATGTTTGGATCAAATGTCAAAATGACATTGGATCCTTTACAGAAAGACTCCAGATCAAGACAGATCGAAGAAAACTGTATTTGTTCAACCATTCATAATATCAAACGAAATGTGAAAAAATAAAAAAAATGTTTAATGTAAAACTTTGCGAATTTAAATAATTCTAAAACCTTCAAAATCGTAAAAAACCTCAATTTGTTGAATTGAGGTTTTTTAAATTAACAAATCACAATTTCTGCAATTGTTTCCAATGCTAAATTACACATTTTTCCCTGGTTTAATGCGCGATGTCCCAGAAACTTCGCATATAATTTCGGCTACCGGAAGTGGCGGAACGACCGCGCGGTTTTTCGTGCCAGACGAAATTCCCGCAATATCGAACGAAAGTAAAACATTTATTCACTATCTTCTGGACATTGGCTGCTCAAATCGGCATGCACTCTGAAGGACTTTCGATCTCGTACTCTCACTCACGTGCGCTCCATATAATTTTTTGTCCGATCCTTTTTGTCTGTCAAAGTTTAATTTCTGCGATCGATAAGAACAAGCGCGAAACTAATTGTGCGCAAACAATTGCTACCACTAGAAGTAGTGGCGGCAACTTTTGCTTTCTTCTTTTTTTCGCCAATTCGTTGCTTCTCATCACTCAACGTTTTCAACGTGAAATGAAACGCCGAACTTGTTTTACTTATTACAATGTATCCTGTCGCTGTAATCAGTGAAACCTGCGGCGAGAAAAAATTACGATAAAATTTCAAATAAAGTTAGACAAATAAAACTGTGAATAATTAATTAAGAATATTTAAAATATAAATAAAAATGTTTGTTTTCATTAAACAAAGTCAAGTTTGTCCATACATTTTGTCAGACTCTACAGAGCATGTAAATTAACTTATCGAATTAAAAGTGGAGTATGTTTTATTTATGTGATTGTGTTGGGAATGTTAAAATTGAGGCCCGATTGTTTATGGAAATCAAGGTACCACAGTCACTTTCATCTTGTTAATGTAATCGCGGAGGTTGTTCATCTGATATATGTAAATTCGCGGACAAAATCTCGGTATTGAATCGCATTATACTGTTATTGTTGCGATAAAGATTGTTTTCACTGACAACAGAATGCGGATGTCCAGCGATTTCGCAGAGGCAGCCGAGAACAACATCTGGCAGACAATCGACCACTGGACGCATTTTCAATGGGAAACCTAGTAAAAGGGGTTCTTGGCCGTGGCAGGTGTCCTTGCAGCTTTTACATCCAAAATTGGGATTCATTGGACATTGGTGCGGCGGAGTCTTAATAGACGAGAGCTGGATTCTCACTGCCGCCCACTGCATTCATAAGTAATTTTTATTCTAATCGGAAACGTAAGGGCAAATAGGCAAATTAAAGAGAAATGATATTTTTTATTTAAATAAGAAAATAATTGCACTCGAAGAAAAATTCGCAAAGAGTAGCGCGGTATTGTTTTATGTAAACGAATTTTCCAGTACTTCTGTACAATACGATTCTACAAAAGTAATTGGAAAGGAAAAGAATCGTATTTAAAATTCAAATAACCATCATAGAATTCGAAAATAGAGATTGTGAAAAGTAGGGCTTATGAGAAATAACAAAAATGATTGACGTTTTGATCCCAAAGAGTATTTGCATGAATATCAATGAGTATAATGAGAAAAATACAAATTATAATTGTATTTTTAATTGTATTATATATATTTTAAAATTGTATTATAAAAAATCTTTCTATATATTAATTTAGTTTTTAAACAACTGGTTACATTTAAAAAATCTTACGATATAATGACGTATAAGTTAATATTAATTTAACATATTAATCAATTATTTAAAATTTTGAGATAATTAATTTTGCAAACATTGGATCAATTGAAATGATGACATAATATATTACATACAATATTATTACATATGTAAAATAGAAACGCAAATGTGCAAACTATTTTATGACTTATGATGTAGTACAATCGAATGATAAAAATTGTGGATTAACTTTTCTTTTCGTTTTGTCACAGTGAACTGTTTAACCTGCCGATTGGAGCTTTGTGGACCGCCGTTGTCGGAGAATGGGAATTAGATTCCGGAAGTCGCGGATCGGCGCGACTTCCCGTTGAAAGAGTGATTCTTCACGAACGATTTAACAATTACGTTAACGACATCGGTGGGTAATTGCGAGATAATTGCACTTTCGATTCAGCAGAACATACTTTATGCTTTCTCTTTTAATTGTACGAGAATGACTAACAATGCTGTGTTCTTAATCTTCAGCTTCATGTAGATTAATATGTTTTTGCATATGTAAGAATCAATTTTAACGTCTTAACATCTTCCTTTGATTACAAATTGTTTCCAATTGCAATAGTGTGTTTTTAAATAAACATATTTAAATTGGTGTGGAAACCTTTATATTGTTGTCTGTTTTTCTTGTATAAATAAAGGCACAAAAGTCTCGATGATAAGAAGCGTAACAAAACAAGACAAAAGGTGAAAAGCGTAGGCGTACGCTGAAACTAAAGTTTATCAGTTTCGTTTTCACTTGAAACTTCCACTCTGTTAAGTAAAGGCATTCAGAAATCAACTAGTGATTTAAACAATGCTTAAATGCTATACTCTTGCAAAATCACATTTAACATAATAACAATTGCTGTAATTAGATACCGGACTTAAGACGTTTGGTTTATTAATTTTTATTGCGAAATGTACAGATAAATGTATTTCGAATGAAGACATTATTTACTTTGAATACCCACGAAGTTATCTTTGGAAGATTTGAGCATGTCTTTTTTAGGCCTTTGAAATAATAAAATATCAATTTTTAACTATTTAATTTTCACCACTGTGTTTGGAATGAGAAATCATTTAATTTGAGTATAAACTCGGACTTGTTGGAAGAGTCTGAAAAATAACAATTTTTGAAATACTCAACATTTTTTTATAAATACTAGTATCGTGTTCATACTAAAATTGAAGCTTTCGTGACTCCTAAACACGGTAAGTGTTTAGAACTAAATTCGAGAAGCGTTTTGAACTCTTTTCTTCTTATCTTTTGAATCTCCGAAGTCCGATCTCTGATACTTTTAGTCTCGTGTATATATTTTAAAGTAGTTCGGTCGTCATGGGCGCTAGTCAAAACGAATACTGATCAGATCAGCAACCTTTAATGTCAACAGATGTACATTAAAAGCAAAAGTTACCAAAAAGGTCTCAAAATCGACGATTGAGCAGAAGGTCCTACCTCAGACGAAGCGATAAGAAGGTCCTATCTCAGACGTGGAGTCATATCTCGAGAATTATTTTTTCGCTTTAAGTTTTGTAATGGCAACACTGATAAATTCAGATTATTAGGTTATTCCTCAGGCATGTTAAACAGTCAATCGGCGTTCGGGGGAAACTGAGACTAGTGATGTTAATTCGGTATCATATGTACAACTATAAAATAATAATTGAACAATGTGAAACAAAAAAATGTTTGGGGGAGTAACGGTTTTTTAAATGTAAAAAAAGCATGTCTAAGCTTACCCATAACCTATTAATTTGTACACTCAAGTAAATGTTCATGTTATGTTGAAAAGTCTGTAATTTTGTGAAAATCCGTTTATCTTAATACATCTTAATTTTATGTTGAAAGGATTGATTTTAAACTGAATAGGGAGTAGTTTTGTATTAAAACTATTCCTTTTATTATGAAAGATTTAGTTTAGTCGATAGATTGAACCGAAAATCCTTTCATTATGAAACGATTCCTTTCATGATGAAAAGATTGTTTTAAGAGTGTATAATCATTTGAATTTGTTCGCACGATCAGTGTTATCACTACAAAACTTAAAGCGAAAAAATAATGCTCGAGATAGGACCCCACATCTGAGGTAGGACCTCCTTCTGCTCAATCGTCGAAACAGTTTTATTATCACTTATTTTTGTTTGAACTATCTACTATCAGAATATGTATGAACATAAAATATACATATACCGGATAAGTATACAAATATTTAAAGAAATCACATGTTTGTGATATTTGATTGTTTTTATTTGATTTTTCGCCGATTTTTCGAGGTTAATTCTTGAAGTTTTGCATACGCGCCAAAACATTTTCGATAAGAGCCTGTGTTAAAAGAGTAATTTTCGAACACAATTATTTCAAAATGTAATCCGGTAAGGGAGTGTCCTACGCACACTAATAAATTTAGAAACACTTATTCTATTAATAAAATAGAAAATGATTCGCCACACTTGATACAATAACCGAATCACTTTAAGACTGCTTTTTAGAAGCCTAAAGTGGAAGCAGTAATATTTTTGGTACATAACAATAAAATCTCCAAGATGTAAACATTCGAAGAAAGTTGTTTTTACTTTGTTTCTAAACATCTTGTTTAGAATCATGTAAATATTCAAATACCACAAAGTAAATCCATTTGTTTTTGTCTGTTTCACAAAAACAAATGGATTTACTTTACAAAAGTAAACTGTTTACAAAAACAATGGATTTACACAAACATTGTTTCCCAGTTTCCATTATGTGATAACATTTCGAATGACCAAACTAAAGAAATGGTATTAATTTGGTGCAGCTCTGATGAAATTGGCGAGACCCGCGCCTTTGTCCAAAGTTGTTCGAACTATTTGCCTTCCGGATTCGGAGGATAATTTAGTCGGTGCGCATTGTGTTGCTTCTGGCTGGGGTCGTTCTGGGCCATCGCCCGCTCTTTCGACGGCGCTACTCGAAGCGACTGTTCCAGTTCTCCATCTGGACGATTGTCACAAGGCTTATGGGGCAGCAGCTCCCATTCTTGACGGTCATCTCTGTGCTGGTCATACCGACGGGTCATCTGGTAGTTGTGTGGTAAGTCAACATAACCTCGATACAGTTACAATTTCGAAACAAAAATAATAAATAAAACAAAAAACTCAGAATACAAACAATACAAACAATTAACTAAAAAAGTGTTCATACTTTTGAAAAGACTCAGATTTTCAATTTCCACAAATAAACATCTTACCATCTTTGCAAATTCATTTCATGAATAAGGTGAACTAAAATTAATTGTCCAAAAGTATCTCGCGGACAATTAACAATTGATGAATCCGAAATGAATTTTCTCTTCGCCGATCATTAACCCACTTCCGAATTTCGTACCTGCAATAAAAACCGATCCATCGTCATATCCGTTACATGATTGGGCTTCCACGAGAATCATTTATTTTTCGAAATTACCTTTTTACGTTGTTTTTGTTTGGGAGATTGCGCTTTTCATGCGCCACCGACTAAATTCATGTCACTGGCATTGAGCCGACGATGAATGAACATTTACACAAACGTTTAGTAGGTTGAAGCCCTCACATAAATAATAGTTACGGTGACGCCGCCATTTCCTTTGTTCTTTCAATTATAATCATCAAACGCGTCCTCAAAGATGCATTGACGTGCCTCACATATTTCCGGTACATCTAATTCCGCATCCCATTTGCAATGCAATATTCGCACGTATCGCCCCGAGTAGGTCGTTAGCTTCGACCCAAACATACTTAGCAGATTGTGTATCGGCGACTGCTTTGTAATAAACTACACGTGCACGGCCTGTTCCGAAATTCGTGTGCACATCCAAAATGATGTCATCGCCTCAAATAATTCGCAAACAAAGTCAGAGAAAGATTCGATATGACTTGCCGGAGACAAGTGGATGTTAAATAATAACCACCCTAATGCGCACGATATTTAGTAAATACTTTGTACATATTTTTAAATATTTTTTTTATATTTAGAAAGTATTTGAATGACAAATGTAAAAGATATGTAATAAATATATAAATATATTTACTAAATAACTAAAAATGTTTGCTACAATATTTCATAAAACTATCAATTCTATGTTTTACCAGTGTAAATTAATTTAAACAAATGAGACTGAGATTACGAAATTCATTGCAGTAATAGCAGAGTAAATATTTAATATATATATTAGTTAAACATATCGATCATGTAATTTTATCTTCTTGACAGGGTGATTCGGGAGGACCACTGCAATGTCGTCGACCTGACGGCGTTTGGCAATTAGCTGGAGTGACATCTTTCGGATCCGGTTGCGCGCGTCCAGGATACCCGGATGTGTATACAAAAATTCAGTATTACCTTAGTTGGATCAAGAACACTATTACGGATGATAGTAACGCTAACGCTTAATAAATAATAATACCACAATTTGTACATACAATTGTAAAAATGCGATACGTTGAACTTTATTTGTGGAATTTGTTAAAGTTCGGATATCTTTATTGTTGTTAACATTTCATAACACTGTAAAAATGTTGATACTGTTTATAATAATTATATTTTAACCTCGAGTAAAATACTTCGACGATACTTTCTAATGGCGGAAGATTAGATTCTATGTTTAAGAGTTATGTTAATGTCGATTTTTACGTCGAACAACATAAACGAAGTCATATCGCGATAAAATAGCATTAAATAGGACGGAGCGATACATACTTTGAGTCATGCTAATTCCGATTGTATTATAATTTCCATCGCTTTTCCATCATTGGCAAAATGGTCTGCATATATGTATCGTCGTAACGATGTTAAATGCGCATAAGTAAAAATTGCATTTCGTGGTGATACAGGAACTTATTAGATAATTATCTTTAAACGTTGTTATAGATGTTTGTAAATTATGTGTAATATATGATGATTAACTATGTATCATAATTACTCTACAATTGTATATAATAAAATGTATATTACGACAAATATTGTAATGTGTTATTAAACAAATTATTTTTTGTATAAAAAATAGTGAGACAAATTGACAACCAAACGACATATTAAATGTAAAAAAGAATACCTTTTTATAACGGTAAATTAAAACAATTTTATATTTTGAAATTGAAAAAAATTGAAATCAATGGGTTTTGAAAGATAATTTTGCCATTCTTTTCAAGCTAGAGGCAAGATGTTTTAAAAATAAGATTTTTCCAGTTCGCAGTTCGCAGTTGCAAGTCATCGAAAAAGCAGTGAGTCGGTCGTTCTGTCTGACGAAAAGAGACGAAAACAGTCGTGTTCGTTTTGTCTACCTTATTGCGCTAGTTGGGTCAAAGTTCGTGGTCGCAAATCGTTCGAAGGGCTCGGTGAAAGACTTTGGTTTCAACGTTACAGTAAGGACCACACAGAAAAATATTTCGATGGTGCAACTAAAATTTCATTCTCGCAAAAACTAGACAGATTTCAGTGGACAAAGTAAATCATTCCGTTAGTAATATTAACTATATTTTAGTGAAGTATTCAATTTGACTAATACAATGAAGATCATATACAATAATACACATTAATAATTTTTGTAGAAAAAATTGACTTTTAAAAAAAGTTCTTTAATAGAAATAATTATAGAAATGTTTGTTTATTGGACAAATGTTATATTCGATTCTAATTTTTAATTAAAAAAAATACGTCGATAAACTTATGACGTAACTAAAACTTATAAAGTATACCATTCGACACAGAAACAATATAGCCAATTAGGTGACAAGACAATGTTTTTTTACCAGAGAAAAATCCATAATTTGTCATTCATAATGTAAACTCCTGTATCCTAACGGTCATTCGAATTCAGTTCAGTTTTTTGCTTCTGTTTGATAGGGGTCTCCGAGCGACGTTGTATCGTAATTAAAAAGTTACCGTGAAACACGAATTTTCATTTTAAATTAAGAAATCACACGTCAATCGCAGCCTAACGACTGAGTTCAAACGACTTAATTTATAATCATAGCGTTCGAAAAGTTTTCACTTATTGAATAGAAAACGAAAGTTGTGCGTGAAACTTGCCCGTTGACAAGGTGCAGTTATGCTCGTTTTTCCACATGATATGCGACTTTATCCTCGGAAATCGAAATCCTTATCGCGATTAGTTTATACGGAGCTAATTATACGAAGACGATAGATATGCTAAATTCTGCGCTCCGCGAAAAAATGTATTAATTAAATGAATTTTTAAATTAAATGAAAACCACATACTTAAATAAAAAAAAATAAAGATTAGAAATATTTCCTTATACATTACGAGGCAAGTCAAATGAAAATAAAGCTACAACAAATAATTTGAACTAAATATAGCATAACGTCATTTAAGAATCCAACATCCAACTTTTGGCCGAATAAGATTTTTGCATATATTTTTCAAACACATTTTCTTCCGGGATACATTTCCTCGATCCCTTAAATCAATTGAAATAGATCGTTACGCAATATATGTGTCGCATCCGCAGACGGAAGCAGAACAGAGCAGAAAAACGTACACGCGCGGAATGGGTACACATCAATTTATTTTTCCGGATAATTTGAAATATTGATTTCCGCGTCACGCTTCCGCGAGACCGCAACATGTAACACACGTGCACGTTGCGTTCGCGAGTGCATGCTTTAATTAATCTAATATGACGCACTTGGTATACCATATAATAATGACACCTTGGGTTTGGGGCGAAAATGCGTACACCGTCTATGACGTGCATTATTGTGATCAATTAATCTAAATTGTCACCGAATTATATCGGTTGCGGATCTCTGTTAAAATTTACGCAAAAACTGATATACGTAATAATACCCGCATTTAAACTAGAACTAAGTTCTAATTGTCATATAGAACCATATAAAGTGTTATTTCTTATGGTTCTCCATAAAAAATAACATTTTTATTTTTATTCAATTATTTTATTTTATTTTTTTATCGATTAATTGGCGTGTTTTTAGGATATATTCTTTTTTTATATATTCTTTTGTAAAATTCGGTTAATTATAGTGTAATAACGTTGCATACAAAATATTCATAATTTATGTCAGATTTATTCTTTATTTTACTTCCGGCTTAAATCCGGAAACAATTACCTCCAAAAATCGGATACCAATTATATTCGAGGTGATACAAATTGTCTTCCCAAAATTATGAGTCGTTTTAACGTCATATTAACAAAACTTTGTTTAACTATAAATGTATATAAATGTATCATTATGACGACGACGTGGGACGAAATCTCGAAAACGATTTTGGAACCCTTTTCCCGGTCGCGAGACAATATCGGGCGAATACTTTCTCTGAGAAAAAAGCCGAACGAACAATAACGATCCCAATCTCGGTTTATCAAATATGACATGTGACCTAAAACCTTCGGAAGACCGGTCACTTTTTTCGCCGGTGCCAAATATTTTTGACGCATTCCAGAACATCGTAAAAGTGAAAATTGATCGCAGGCTTTCTAAAATATTAATTGTCCGCTCGGTGAGTGACGTACGCGATTAAAATATGATTTTTTTTACTTTTTCGATAGGTGTGGGTATGTGTGTGTGTGTGTAAAGTCGGGACCGAAAGGAGTATGTCGCGATGATTCGTCTGCTGTTTCTGATTTTTTATTTTTAATGTTGTTTAAATCAAAACTTCTAAATTTTGTAAATAAACGAAAAATAATCAATTGTTAAAAAACTGTGAAACGTCAAAAATTATTTTTCAAAATTTACTTCCATAATTTGAAAGTGTAACAATCAACTAAACATCAATTCAGTACACTTGTTTATTTAACATAAATAATAAATAAATTTGGAAGAAATTCAGAAAAATCTAATGTAGTATAAAATCAACATATAATACTCTTCAACCATGAACGCAATGTATATTCTTTGTTTTTTTAACGAATGGATATAATATCCCCATAATTCGCAAAATGTTATTCGAAAAATTAATGTTCTAAGACTTTAAAATATTATATCATATAATATTCAATATGCAAAACTTCGGTATTTTGACTTGAAAATTTGTTTCAGACACGTATAAATTGTTGCAGATTAAGGGGCAAAATCACACAATATAATTGCGAACTAGTTTTCAAATAGTGGAGATTATAACGGAGTCGTGTAATCGCACGCCGAGTGCTTAAAATGGAGCGTTTGGCCCTTCACCGGTTCGGTATACAAATACAAAAGAAGTTCAATGAGCGAGGATTTTTTAGCTACAGCTTTGGAAAGTAGATACACTTTCCTCCAGCCAGACGCTAGTTAATGTTTTAAAGTCCGGCGGAACAAGGACGGAGGAAGTTTTATTTTAAACGTAGAGGAAGATGGATATATGTATGCTCGTTATAAGTAATGCCGGATTTGGGTTCTGAGTGAGAGCCTTAAATGGTTCCGACGAGATGTCGCTCCGATATGGTTCTGATGTTGAATTGAGAAATTATTTTTGATTCAAAATGTATGAAATCGATATTAGAAAGTATTGCTTTTAAAAAATATTTATGTGATGCACATAAAAATCAAAAGTATAAAAAAATTTTTTTATTTGTATACAGTATTTTTATATTTACAAATATTTTATAAAAAACATAAAATAAAAAAATATAAAATACTAATACGATAGTTAAATGCGTGATACTAAATACTTCATTGACATTTAAATTTCACTATGTATTATTTATTTAATTCAGATATTTAATTATTTATTGTGGCAGGAACGTCGAAAGAAGTGGGGATGAAATGGTAATGATATGTGGTCAATGATGAACTTTACATGTAACACGCAGAGTTATCGAATAACAATGTAATTAATTTAATGCGATGCAGGCAGATGAACATTCTCTGGATTTTCCGGAAACCGCCTACTACTGGGACCATTAGTTAATTACAGAATTCAATCTCACGGGAGTCGCGCTGGGCGCGTCATATGGGAGGCAATTTTGCCATTACTTTTCTCAATTGTTTCATAGATAGTCGAAGAACACTTTATAGCGTTTTATATTCTAAATTTAATTTCAAGTATTGAAAATTTTCTTTCGGGAAACATTCAGAAAGTTTGGATATTAAAAGTATGAAATGTGCTTAAAGTATGAGAAATATTTGTTTTTTCAATTTTTGTATCATTTTTAATCAAATTCCATGATTTTTCCTTAATTTTCCCGCCCTACTTTTTTCCAGATTTCTCTCCTGGCAAATTAGGTAATATTTGCGCAATATTTACAGCAATCAATTTACTAAATGGAATTAATACAACTGAAATAGAGCATTGGACAATATTTGTGCAAATATTGTCTAATTTGCACAAATCACTGATTAGCATCATTTCGCGCCTATTTTGGGCGGGTGATATAAAGCTAAGTAATCGAACTAGTAGCGAGCTTCGCGGACTGAATTTGATGGACCGTGAAGTATACACTGCACCATCGGGAAGTCTAATGACACACGACCGGAATTGCACAAAGCTCAGCGATATGCCGGGATTGAACAATAATTATTGGAAATATAAATGTCCGGTTACTGACTACTCTAGATATGATATCACAGCATTTCATACGACACAAAGCGTCTTATGAATCGTTGTGGATTTGGCAATGGAAAAATCATAGAAGCTTTGCATGCTTTTAAATGCTAGCTCCTACGATTTGTTGTGATTTTTCATATGCAATCACAAATACAACTCTATTCATGAAGTTCGATAAAAATACCTACAAACGACAAATCATAACAAATCACAAGATCTTGAATTTAAAGGCTCCCAGCCTGAATAAGACGCGATCTTATTCAGGCGCATTGGAGATTCAATGCGCCTCAATTGTGTTTCTTTACAACCTTTGAAACGAAAGGAAGGTCCGAGATTGAATCATTTTGCGCGGATTAAACATTAGGTATCAAAGAATGTATCCGCTGTAAATGATTCAAGTTATTTTGAGGCTTTAACTTGTGAATCTGAATATCGGAATTAGCCGGGATGCGCTTAATAATAAATATCAAACGATAATCGGTAATAATTAAAAATAATCTATTAATTAATGGGAAAAATGTCTGGGGAAAATGTATTGTGTGAAAATGCGCTTAAAAATGGCAATTTCTTTTTAAAATTTAACGTAGCTTTATTATGAATTTACTCAATTTTTTCAAAGGAAAAACAATTTTTTAATTGAAAATACCATGTTTTATTTTCACAGTGAAGTACCGAGGCAACATTGCACTCCCCAAAGTGACTCCGAATCAACTCAGAGGAACCCCAGTCACTCAGAGTTGACTCTGAGGCAACTTTGAGGAAAGCAATGTTGACTAGGTAGGAATTGACTTGGAAATGAGAAGTTATTAGTATCAAAAATAAAACAAGTAAACATTTAAAATGCATGAAGGAATTGTTTCATTTTTGCCGAAACTTTTTGAATTTTCGTTTTTGTTCTGCGGGCGTCAAATAATGACAATGAATTTATAATATAAAAGACTGACAAACTGTTAAGAGAAAAAATACACAACATATTTTGATAAATAATTTACAACATTACTGGCCTTTAGAAAGTTTATTTGTTTGAACAAAGTTGACTTGCATACATTAAATAATATATTAAAATTTGTTTCATAAATAGCTTTTTATACTATAATTATATTATATTATAATTATTATATTATAATCTCTGAAAAAACAGCTGAAGGAAAAGAAGCGTTTAAAAGATGCGTTGATAAGAAGCAAATTTTTACGAGTGTAAGTTATAAACGAACAAATATCTATAAAGACTGCTTTATTAAAATTAATGATAACAGTTTTGCAGAAATTCAATATTTTACTGAGATTGCAGATAAATGCGTCTGTTTTGTGAGGCAGTTCGTCACGGACAATAGGTATCCCTGTTAAAAATGACAGAAAGGGATAAAAGAAAACTTATCCGTTTCTTGGCGGTTATTGTCTCGTAATTATCCTTTAGAAACACACACAAATAGTTAAATAATTATCATTTTTATAAAAAAAACAAGACTTTTTCATAAAAGTAACCTCGTAACGTAAATGCTGTAACTCTATCTAGCCTGCAATGTGATTAAAATGCTTTTACAACAATAATTTTTAGAAAATTGACAAAAACGTAAATTCGTTACTGTAATAGCGGATTCATTCGGATGTGATTCTGGCACAGAAATTGAACACATGATTTATCTGGCTATATTCGTAATTGTAGTGTGTAATATCCGTATAGAAAAGAATACAAAATATAGTAAATTTTGTAGGTGTTTTTATCCGCAAATTACGAGACAATAACCGCCAAGAAACGGATACAATTTATATCCGCAGTGAATGCAATTTTCTATTCAACGGTATTCGTTTCTATGAGTCATTTTTAACAGGGATATTAATGACGATAAAATTGATACACATATTCAAAATTAACGGATATTCTGATTATGCTACAGTGACACTTGAAAATGTAAGTAAAGTGCTTGCAATCGAATTCGAAAATGTGCGTTACTTGTGCGAACTTCCAAATAAGTTTGAAAGATATTGAAAGAAACACAACTGTACTTTGTATAAAAAGTGCACAATAAAAAATATTGAAACGATGAGAATATTTTTAAATTATTTAAAATCCAACCGTATTATTTAATAATCACGCAGATTTATAAATCGAAAATATATATTTATCAATTTACACGGTAGTAATTTTTTTTTTAATATTTCCATTGTAATAATTAAATAATACGTTTAAACTGCTTGTTTGGATACGTTCTCTAATTATAATTTATTCTAATAACATCTATTTATTTGTAATTGGTATTTATTACCCCCCAGTTGAAAAATTCCATTAGGAATAGTTCTAATTGTATCTATGCGGTTTTTGACAGCGTTTTTTCAAATGTTGTACATGATTTGTATAGGGCGCTTGTCGCCCATATGGAATTGCATATCAAATTTATTTGTATTTAATTGCAGTTCCCCGTCGGAAATATGTTCTGATGGTTTCTATCTGCTTTTTACAGTATTTTATATGTGTATCTAATTGTTTCTAATGGTATTTTTCAACTGGGCCTTTTTCCATTTTAAATATAAATACGTTAAACAGTTTATAGGTCCATTCTTTTACATAATTCACTTTTAATACGTTGGCAATGATTCATTTGGTGTTATCCGGAATGAAAAATTGAAGCAATTGCTTTTTTATACGGCACAGTGTAAAGAAAGTCCAATAGGTTATCGCGAATAAGAAGTCTGACATTCCTTGCACAGGATAAAAGGGTATGTTGAAGTGCTTTCGTTAGTATTGCATTGAACAGACGAACCATGAATCCACCATGAATGATTCAATCGATGAATCCAGTCTGCTTTTTAATCATTTCTAGAGGATACAAAGTAACGAACCAATCGACTGAGTGCCACGCGCGTTTGTCACGTGGTACCCGGTACTTTCTGTCTTCCTAAATGAATCCGTCTGAAATGATTGAAACTGTCGCAGTGTGCTTCGAACGATATATTAGACATTCTTTCAATCATTTCTCACGAATTCAATGTGCGATATCGAAGTTTAATGTGCAAAGTTACAGAAGCACAATTCAATGTCATTCGATTGTAACATCTTGAATACGTTCGCGATTGCTGGGCATGCAACGCTTCTATGATTTTTCTGTTGCAAAATCCACACCAATTCATAAGACGCTTTTTTTAATGAAATGCTGTGATATAATATCCAGAATATAGAGGGCCCATAACTTGGTCCACGATATTAGTCAATAATTGGCTGTTTCTATGTCAGTATTTTGTACCAATATTTGAACAGTATATTTAACAGTATAATTAACCATACTTTGGCCAAATATTGGTCAACATTTGGGTGGCACATTTAGGTTCCACTTTGACCACTTATAGACCAATTATTAGCCAAACATTGGACTCATTGAAATTGCCCAATGAACCACATTGTCCCAAAAATGACCAATAATTGCCTACAGCAGCCCGTTTGGACAATTATTGGATATCTTTTGATCAATTATTGCCCAATTTCGGGTAAACCTAATATTTGGTTTACTGTGTGAGTTAAAATGGAAACCCACGTTTGGTTCACCGGGAATACTCGAGTGTTTTCTATGTCATCAATAGGTGATCCACAAATGATTGCTTTTCCAGTACTTTATGTGAGTAATTTGTCGATTCGGTACGTAACTAGTATACTTGTGTATAGGCTACGTAAGCATCTGTTTTGACCAAAGTTAACGCGATCTACAGACCGAAGTTTTTCAGGGAAACAAATAATTGTTTGACATTATAATAATGAATTAATGCTAACTTTAGCCGTTTTTTGGCGCTGCGATCGATGCTTACATAGCGTATATGGATTTAATCAGACAGCTTGCGACAATGTATACCGCAGTTCATTTGTACGATGCAAATATAGTCACTGACAGTGGCACATGTGCTGTATTGTTCAATTAAGCTCATTCGCCGCAATCGCTAATTAACTTTCTGAAAGACTGGCAATGAAAGATTTGCTTGATATATTTCCCAAGCCGTGTTAATGTCACCCAAATTTTTGCAGAGTCGTAACAGCGTTGCATAATTGCATCTCGATAAAAGTATCTAAATGTAACGATTCTGATGAATGGGACTTACATACGGATCAGTGATGCCACTGGCGTGTGACGTGGGATGTCTTAAGCACGCGCGGTATATATATATTTGTTATATATAGATATACTTTCAGTGCTCACGACAAAGACTCAGTGCCATCGCTGATACGGATTATTCCAGATCATCATCCCAGAAAATGAGGAATTAACATTGAAAACTCTTAAAAATAGACAAATGACTACCTCGTAAAAGAAAAATGATAGGAAAAGATAGAAGAATATTCAAATCGATTCAGTGTCCCTCCTAGCAAATCCCAAAAGATGGAATATGATTGACACATAAACGATGGTTTTCAATTCGAAGACTACGAGTTAAATTTGGCATGCACGTGCTAATGATCCAACCAAAATTAAAGCGATTTTTGTTTAATCGAGTTGAATTGTTTGTATTCCAGGTTAAAAAAAGTGTGCAATAAAACATTTATATTTATGTTATTAATGAAAGTTTTGTTCATCAAAATATCTTTAAAGAGACTGTAAATGAAAAGTGTCTTCGTAAAATGTAAAATTTATTAATCGTTAATAATGTATATATCAGTGATGGGACTCTGAATAAAAATACATAACCTAACTGTTGACTATGTTTATTTAAATTTTGGTTTATTTAAAACAGTGTTTGACAATGAACTTGTTTCAGTGAACGCTGAAATTGCATTTTGTATTTTTGTTTTCAGTGTCAGAAAAAATAAATTACCTATAACCTTTCAAAGGAATAATGGCAATCGCACTTTGGCCAAATATTGGTCAATAATTGGCCAATGTTGAAGCTGCATTTTGTATTGGTTCCTTTGGGCAAATAATGCCCAATTACCATCCAATAACATTGCCCCACGTTATTGGTCAATTATTGGGCCAAAATGCGGACGTAGAAACACCCAATAATTGACAAAATGAACTCAATTTCATTGGACTAATATTGGCCCATTCTGGGACAATCTGGTTCACTCGGCAATTACTTCAATGTTATTTTTTTTATTTCAAAGAGACATACCCATAAAAATCATTTGAGTGATAAGCAAGCAACTTGAACTATTAAATTTTATCAACTGAAATGTGGAAAAGCCTATTGAATCCGAAAGAAAATATTTCATAGGTAAGATTACTATACATTGCCATTGGACCAAACAAATATATACCCTTCTATTGGGATGAATACAATACAATCAATTTGATTTTCCAAATCTATAAATGAAATGGATTTAATGTTTCATTACACTGTAAAATGTTACGATTCGAAACTATAAACCCATTCACAAATGGTTTTCGATGGATTTCTTGCGTCAGGGCCACTTTTCAAAATCTCCCAAGGGAGAAAAGTCGCGTTTCCCTCCCCGAGTGACGTAAAATATTTGTCTCATCTTTTCTGATTAACATAATCATTTTCCGGTATTTGTAAATAAATGTTTCAGTCTGTTAAACAATGCACTAATATCAAATACAAAATATATAACTCTGTTGCAGATGTGTCCAGATATCTTAGCTAAAAATGAAGTGTTTGATTCACTTCAAGACTTTTTAAAAAAATTGCACGAATGTCAAAGTGGTTATGAATACTTTGTCAAGCATAGCAACAAAAAAAGAAAGAATGGCGAAAAGGTTGCAGAACATTTGACATATTACGAGGCACATTTTACCTGCAGGTGCGAGGGAGTGTTTAAATCAAAAGGTTCTGGAATTCGACAAGTTAGGTAATGTTACAATTTTTTCGTTAACTTGAATTGGCAAAATGAATCCTGATTAGAATAGTTAGTTAGAATAGTCTATTTTATGTATGATTTTACTGAAAAAGTGATTCCACACTCATAAACAATTCTTATCTTTTGGACTCAGTTGTATAATACTACGTTATATTACCGTAAAGATATTTTTTTTAAGAAGTGTTAAAACGGGCTGTCTTGCACACGTAAAATTGCGTTTAGCTACTATTGATGTCACTGATGAGGATGAGAAATCTGTCGACAAAGACACCATGACCAAAGAAGTGTTGAAAATTTATGGATTAAATTTAATTCATAACCATGAACCATCAAAGGTTAGGTTTATATCATATTTCATATGTTTAAATCAATGATAATGGGATTCTTTAGGTGAACAATTAATTTAATGATTACAATTATAAACATTTTATTCTATACAAATGTTACTAGTGACTTCAATTTTAAGCACATGTCGAAGTGTCAGAAGAGAGGGTGTTCACCATGCGAGAAAAGCGGGAAATTATGAGAACTGGTTCGGTACAGGAAACATTTCTTCAGTCCTTCTAGGTTCTTGTCCTCCATTTTGGCTTGTTTTCTGGCGTCCCGAAGGGACGTCCTGGCCTCTTTGGCGGCGTCTGTCAGACGCCGCTCTGCCGTCCTAACTCGCTACTCGTTCACGGCCGCGCAAAAATCATTGCATTTTGGGCCGATTTTGATGCCAAGGACGGCCATCATTTGCATAACACTATAGAGGCCGTCGTTAAAAATGCAAACGGCAATATTAGTCGATATATCCAAAATGCGTTTGCCACTGTGGGTTGATTTTGGCGCCACGGATCACACTACAGAATTCAAGCTCTTATTGCTGTTCTGTGTATATCCCCCCGAAACAGCGTGTCAGGAGATCATCCTTGCTGAGTCGGTAAGTTTACTTTATGTCCCACGATTGATAAGCGCGGCTGAAAAGACCAAAACCGGCGCGCCGCCGGACGGTCGACCAGGTAGGCGCCTGGTCTCCGTTCCGAAAAACACCGAAGGAATATGTTTTCGGGTATAATTCGAACGGTCCCGTATTCCTTACATTCTAAGATATCATTTAACACGAAAAATTTTTTTTCGATTTTTTGAACTTTCTACAGTGGCCTGACCCCTTAACGTCAAATTTATATGTCACACTATGACGTATCTTGTAAAACAAAAACAAATGAAAAGCAACATACAATTTTTTAGGATCATGTCGATTAGGTACAAATAGGGTGACTCCACATGGCTCACAGGTAATTCACACGTGGCTCACATGTAACTCACATGTGACTCACAGGGAAATCACACATGTCACTCACAGAGAAAATTGATGTTAAAGGCATTTTGAGGTCCCTGATTTCGAATTAGATATCAGATTCTTAAAATTCGAAATGGCTGATCCAAAATGGCGGACCCCTTTTGGGGTCGCTGATAACGAATTGGATATCAGATTCTTTAAATTCGAAATGGCGGATCCAAAATGGCGGACATAATATGAACATGTCCAATGTATATCAGAATATTTTAAAAGTATTTTGAGGTCGCTGAAAACGAATTAGATATCAGATTCTTAAAATTCAAAATGACGGATTCAAAATGGCGGATATAAATTAATGAACTTCCCCAATGTCTCTGAAAAGATTCGCCATTTCTAATTTTAAGAATCTGATATCTAATTCGTTATCAGCGACCCCGAAATACCCCAGTCAACCAGCAATTTTTCAGTGACATCACTGTGACGTCACAAAACAGCCACAAGAGAGTCACATGTGAGTCACACGAGAGTTACAAATCGGTCAAAATTTCCGCCTCAATGTGACTGAAATGTGACATTTTAGAAAATAGCTGGTTTTTCAGCTATTTTACTAACATTTATGCTTTTTGAAAACTACAGTTTTCATCAGACTCTGAAACATGCTAGTTTTTGTAAGACACATCGAAATAATGAATCATTTCTTACCCTAGTTAAATGTCAGGTTTTTCTTTAAGGCAAAACAGAAAGAGAGAAGTTACATTAAATTAAGAATATGTTGAGTAAGAATGTTATTCATTTGAATAAATCGGTTGTTTTTAGAAACATAATGCATATTATTTATCCCTTTCACTCAACAAAAATACTTATTTTAAGAAAAGCATAAGTAAAATCCTGTAAAAAAAAGAAAAGTAAAAAAACTTGAAAAACCAGCTATTTTCTGAAAAGTCACATTTCAGTCACGCTGAGGCGGAAATTTTTACGATTTGTGACTCTCGTGTGACTCATTTGTGACTCTCTTGTGACTGTTTTGTGATGTTACAGTGACGTCACTGAAAAATTTCTGGTTGACTGGGCTTATATCACGCATTGAATGTTTCTTTAGAAACGATACGTTATGATAGTTTCGAGAGACTTATCGTTTGTCCTTCTCTGTGCAATGAATTAGAAGGAGATACACATTTTTAAGGTTAGGTGTTGGTATTGCAGTTCTTCGGCGTAACACGTTTCACAATGGACATGCGCAGCGTTTAGAATCATCAAAGTGATTTGGTTAAAACAACCAAATAGATTTGAACAAATGCATTAATTTTATTTAACTCGGATAATTCCCTGCGTGTACATCTTATTTTTCTTCATCACTGTTCATTCAGAAATTTTAGATTGAATACTTATCACCCCATATAGTGGCGTGAAATCGCGTGGTATAGGTCGAAAAGGATGCAAAAAGATTCGAGAGAAACGCGATAGAAATAAAAGAAATTCTATCGGTTTCAATTGGTTCTAGTTTTCTGGGATGTTTCATATTTAATCTTAGCTTATAATCTGCGTTTCTTGAAATTTAGAGTTTCATACACGTGTCAAAAAAAATATATCCATATTTGTACACAATTTTAATATATTTGGCTTTCTATTATAAGTTTTTTTCTCTTCAACGTATTTTTTTCTGAGCCCTAAACTCTATATTTAATCACGAAAACTTTAGGACCGTTCTAATACTAATTTTCTTGTTATTTTCTTTTATCATTTCTTTATTATTCTTCTTTATTATTCTATACTATTTTGTTCCGATTTTCCTACAACGCCTTGTAAAATAATTAGCAAGATAATAAAATAGAAATTAAATGTAAACCGAACCACTTTAACCAATTTCTCGGCCCAAAGCTTACAATGCAGATGGCGCTGTTAACGCCAGAGTTTTTATTTTAATCGAATACAGCCAATGTAAAGCTTTTAATTTCATTTCGCAATTATTTTACGCCACGTCGATTTCGCTCGCGCGCATTTTTTTCGTAAAACTTTCAACAACACTCTTTTATTGTAGTGCTCGCCGCGTTTCGAATTTTAACGCAATTTTCCAATTACCTGTCGCGATTGGACAAAACGCGCACTTTTGCCGGAACGCGAAATTAATTATCCTGACTCGGCATTTTTGCGCGCCGCCAGAAGAAAATGATTGCAAAATTAACTCCGCGTGTAATCGGAGTGCATAAATTGGGCCCGGTAATCGTTTCGCCGCGCTTGTTATTATTTATACAAATGGAGGAGAGCAAATTATTAAATTTACAACGAGGAACTGTAATATACAAAAGTGTCTTTCGCTCGCTCGTGACTTTCTCTAATGTTGAGCGTGTTCCCCGATCGCACATATATTCTGCGCGCGTGTATTACATTGCATAGGCGTTTCGAAATCTGCAACACGGCGTTAACTTGATCTCATCACCTACGGCTCTACTGTTAACATATTCAAATGCACATCAAGAAAAATGACAAAACACTTTTCAGGCTTCATTAATAACGATAAAGATGTTAAGTCGTTGACTTCGCGGCGGCGCGCGAGCCCCGGCATGTCCGAATCATTAAAAATAATTGATTCGGAAAAAGCGCATTAAAAACGTGAATTAATGATATTGCATGCACGGCGAACCCGCGAACCAGCTTCGCGCTTGATATTTTATTCACGGCCGAAGCCGAGCTGTTATATATTTGAGTTCGTTTCCCGAGAGGATCGATTAAAAATGCACGAGCCGCGCAAAACAATGCACTTCGAAAAACACGCGCGCACCTATAGAAACTGCCGCCAACTTTTTCAATAAACGCACCTTTCCCGGCACTTTTCGAACGCAATTACAGCCCGATTATACGCGTCGATTTTTGCCGCCCCGGCTGACCTATCGTCGATTATAAATTAGCAATTTATTATAAATTCCCCTGTTTACTGGCAAATTCGCGGGACCTGTTTGCTCTGCAAGTAAATTTGTATTATAAGTAATACTGCAGCGTTAATATTGTATCGCATGTAATCGCGTAATGGCGTATTAATTTTAATCAACTCGAAACGAGTTGAATCATCCGATTTTTTTAATGAATCATCCAAAATCGAATCACGATTTGGCGAGTGCTCGGAATTTTCGAAAAACATCTCGATTCCGATCAGTCCAAAGGTGAATACTTGTGCGATAATGAATCATCATTGAACTTTGAGTGTTGCCTGAGGACGCGGATAACGTGCGAAGAAGTCGGGGCAAAAACGGCGGAATATAAATAATTGAGTGAAATGGTGCGTTATTGCCGTAGTGAAATATGCACTTAGGCACGGCGTTGCCGAATGATATAGTTTAGTGCAATGCGCTAGTGGACGTTACGAGGCATAGCATCCCTTTCCCGGCGCTGCAGCGAAGCGTTTCACGCATGCATGGAAATCATTAAAATAAAATGGCCGATAACAAATGACTGTTGCAAAGAGGGGAACCCGGCGAGGTCGGCCATCTTGGTTCACGTGACCGTCATCCGGGTAACCACGGGCACGCCACGCCCATTTAATGATTTCTACCCCCTGGCGAACGTACGTACGTGCGAAATTTCCCCGGTGTGTGGGTGCAATTGCATACATGGGGTACAGTCATCATCAGTAGTATCCGAAATCCAAAGCCCAAGTACAGCCTCTTTCAGAGATTCTATCCGAGCCACGGCGTCATCGACGCCGTTTCGTACATTCGGGTCATTTTTACGGTCATTTTTAGTTCTTAGAACTTTTTCACCATTTTTTTCGCGAGATTTTCTCGATTTTGATGAGGAAGACTTTTTTTTTAGAAGAAGATAGGTTTTTGAAAGAGATTTCTGTGGTTTTGGGCAGTGGTTTTACTGTTAAGGGAGAGAGGAACAATTATAAAGTCAAGGGAGTTACGGTGGAAATGTTGGTGAATGTTTAACTCGTGGGGAGATAAATGTTTAGGTGGTTTTCGTCTAACCGTATTGACAAAGGGATTTCGTTAGATTAGGAGAAAATCATTTCGACTGTTTGTTTGAGGAAGGAAAAGTTTGAGGAATTTCATTTATTGTTTAAACAAAACAGTTGACAATCGCTTTATTGGCCTGGATGATTATTATTATCAAACTTTCGATGAAATGCGAGTTGGAATGAGTCAATATGCTTTTTGATGTTTATTATTTTGTAATGGAAAATAGCAGGGAATTTTTGTGTATTTTTAGATGAGGGTGAGCGAAAATGGTAATTCCCAAACGTGGACATTGTACAATTGATCATGCGGCGTTTTTTAATTAAATTATGTAACGTGGAGGTATATATTTGCCGGCAGCTTTTCATTCTAGCATAATGGAATTTCGCAAAGACATTCAAATTGTTGCGAAATAATCGAACGAATTTAGTTAAATCAACCGTTGTCCTATTGATTTATTCCGACGGTTTTCCAAATAGGCTGAGGAGGACTTTATTTTCAGTTGTTGCATTATTCCACCTAAACACAAATGGATGCACACAAATCCTATTTTAATTCTGCCTTTATTAAGTATTTTTAAATAAAAACTAAAATACCGTTAAAATACTGATTATTTCCAATAGCTAAAAGCAATCTGCATCGCTGACCATTAATCGCGAAATAAATTGCTGTTCTATTTTGCCCCTCAATTTTCACGAAAAAATTGGTTTATTTCGCCCATTGATTCTCGTTATTGAAAACGATTTACAACATTTTCATCGATCCATAACTTTAATAACTTTAAAATAATATAATAAAATAAACAGCATTTATAAATAAAACACATTTTTCTATTATAAAATATCAATTTGATAATCCACCATTTTACTGTATCGCAAATTCAGTCATGCACAGAAAGAAGCGATATTTCCTCCGTAAAACAAATGCCCCAGCTACGTAGCGCAACGTGCATAGAATCTTCGTTGCGTTCTTGGCACGTTTTCAAGGCGCCGAGTCTGCCGAATCCGAGAGAGACCGATAGAAACCGACTGGCCGAAAGGAGTCGGCGCAAAGAAAAGTTATCGCCAAAACCAGCAGCTCCCAAAAACCCAAATCGAATCCGCCCCCCGCGTAAAAAATTATCACACAATAAAACTATCGCTATCAAAATGCATCGCCGCGGTATCGGCGCAGACATCGCGATACAGTGCAACTCGTCCATGACGAATGCCGAAATATGCATCGCATTATCTTAAACTGTTTGCAGTTAATTAAAAAGCGCCGGAGGAGCCGAATTCTCGAGCGCTTCCGGTCGCAACGAAAAACAAAAGAATGATCGTATTGCGCGTGTGTAGGAGGAACATCATTCAGGCATATGGCGTTAACCTCTCGTTTCACCTGCTTCTCTCAAACAGTATTTTTTCGTTGCTTTTCCCCTACTTCCTGAACTTTTTTATTTCTACGTTTCTTCGATCCCGTATTAAAAACGGCCCAAAACGGCCGCTGACCCCGAGGCTATCAACCCTTTCTACTTCCTTCCGGTTCGTCGCCCGGAAAAGGGCGATGAACTTTTTCATATATTTAATTAATCGGGCCGGCCGTTGAAAATTGCACGTTCCAATCTCCCGGGTTCATAAACGGGTTTCCAATATCTTCGCTTTTTGCTGAACAATTAAAATATCTGGAGTATTGCACGCGGAGAAAAAGTTGCACGACGCTGATAAAATGCCGCCCCTTTTTGCGCTTGTAAGTGTACGATAGATAAATAGATTTATAATTGAAACACTTATTTTCGCTCGGTTCACACTGTGTAGGTAGACGCGCAAGTTTTTGCCGCGGCCTGTCACAGTGTACTTTTTCCCGGAGGATTCCGGAATCGTCGTTTCCTCGCAAGTAGTGACGACTTACTTCGCTCGGCGTCTAAGCGGTCGTACACTTGACGCGACGTATAATTTAGCACGACGGCCTCTGCGAATAAATGTTTGATTCTAATTCCAACGCATTGACACAGATCGCCGATCGCTGATTACTAAAATCAAATGATGCGCAAACGTTCAGTTAAAGGGCATCGTTTCCGCGACTGCAAACGTCATTTGTTACGTCGTTAGCATATCGATGCTTTTAATTACCTGGCCGGCAAATTATTTATCGCGGGGTTTGTGTCAGCAGAATTTCGATGCGGAAACTGCGTTACATTTTGCAAGTTGATTTCGATTTCGAGAAGAAAAAATAACGTTGCAATTGAAACGATCGATCCTTGAAAATTGACGTAACTAACAGCGAATAAGTTAAACGGAGAAAATATATATGACTGTCGTTGAATCTGTATCCAAAAAGTTTGTTGCCCCAACTGCTAAAAAACCACGTCGACTCGATAAAATTGCGTGGCTCTTACGAAATAATCGCTTCCTGATTTCGAAAAACTGCTCTAACAACTGTTACCAATCTCGTAACGATCAACTTGACACGTCGCGAGCAATTTTTGCCAGGACTCGTCGTCGTAATTTATTCCCGATGCTTGATGAGTTCCATTGTAATTCCCCGCTTTGTCTCCGGCCGTTTTCTTTCAAACTCGCCTCTTTAATTCCGCGTTTTTGCCCGAAGAATAAAGGATAACGATTTGTCGCGCGCAAAAAAATCAAAATTAAAGTATTTGATAATTGAGTGGTAACCATCGCCGGGATTTGTTCAATTCAGACAGCAAGGCCGCATCCTCGGCTGCCTCGGAAAAAGCCACCAGACGCGCGTCATTAGGCAGTCACGGAGTGCCGTTCGCTCATCGGGAGGCGAAAGGGGTAAAAATTAATGTCTCAGAATGAATGCTCTTTTGCCGGCCCAAGTTGGAAGTCGGGGTGCCAGCGGACGACGCACTTTTACGATTTTTCTTCCCGAGCCATTTGTCGCGTATCTTGCGGCTCGTCATAAATTTCGGCCGAGAATAATGACAGCGACCAGTGTACTTAACTTGCAATGCACGACTCGGCGTTATCAGTCACTGTCTCGTCGCTTTTTCCACTCGAAAATCCGCGCAATCCTTAATTGCAAACATTTGCAATTAACCACCGAATCGCCCCTTTAAAACTGTTTGCATTGCATTACATGATAAAATTTCATAAACTTTTTCTAATGAGAATGTTTTTCCTGTTATAGGAGGTGGAATTTGTTTGATCGACGTTCATCCTTGGCTCCATCTACAGTTAGCGCAAAAATCAGAAATCTATGCGTTTTTTGTATTTTCTACTGACAATTGCGAAATTTTTCTATGAAAGTTGGATGGTAAAATGAAAAAGTTCCGCATTGATCCGTTGTTCCGTTTCATCCTATAAAATGACAAAACACTCATTTTTTGTCATTTTTCTTCAGCTCCGGAAAATGACATTTAACATTAATTTGACTGAGGAAGCCTAACAAAAATAAAAATTCAAATCAAATTCTATTTTCCCCGTTATACTACTGAAAGTATCGGACTGTTATAGACATTTTTTTTCAATCTTGAAACGGCCGCGATTTGTTTATAATGAATGCCCAATTACCTGATTGTTGCATTACCTAATCCAAACAGCTGGGATTACACTGCGTCGCGTGACGCGCGGTTTAATAAAATCCCAATTAAACCAATAACATTGATTTGCGACGCGTTTTTCGCCGACTGCGACGCTAAGTGACATGATCGTCCGCGGACTCAAACTCACGACCACTGCGCCTGGCAATTACAACACCGTCAATTGCCGTTTAAACGCGCCGCGCGACTTTTTGCTCGCCGCCCGTAAGACTAGTTTCTGCGCGGCGTAATAATAAATTGTAGGTTGCTACGTTTCAATATGTATAACCGACGTTTCCTTTGCCGACGCGCTCGGCGAAACGTAGGCAGGACGCTCGCCGATGAGATCCCACAATGTATGCTGCGGCGAACGTGTACCGTGTGATTGTGGGACGCGACGTGAGAAGAACCGGCAAGACTCGCTCTCGTCGCGATCGTGTTGATCGCATTGCCAATCGATCGCCTGCTTCGTTTTCACGAACATCTCAAACGATTTCAATCAATCGAACAATGATTCCTTGTCTTTTCATAAATTAGATAGGAGTTCTTTGCAAAATTGTAAAAAAAATTCTTACATCGAGTAAAAAAGAATGATCAAATGGGACGATTTTTTCAGATTTCGATCAAAATAAACTCTGATAAAAAATATCTTATTTAGACGTAACTCTAAACTATTTTAAAGCAACTGACCTTAGCCCAAATGACAATTTGATGGAATTTAAATAATAAGCAAAGTTAAATTGAACCAGTTAAGATTAGATTTCGATCGTTTTCTAATCGTATATTATCAAAAACTTTAAAAAAATCGGTTGCTTTCAGATATTTTTACTTCGGCACAAACGTCTCGGTCAGACAGAATTTACTGTTGCATCAACGCGTGTCAGAAGTTGATAAAGAAAAATGAACAAGATCGATAAGCATTTGATTGATAATTGTGTGGGCTGTGGCAGTCTACTTTTACACTCCCTAGCAACAAATTCCGACACCGATAGCCAGACTCTACAATTCATCTTGAAAATTGAATCCAGTTGTGCATGTGCCGGGTACTAGTTAACCTGGATAAGATCCGCTTGGCGGCCTTTTTCTAATCGCGCGGATTACTTTACGAGAGGGATTGTGACGGTTACCGCGATGAACAGTTAGGGCTTGTGCGCCGCGCGGAATTGTCCGTTAACTTGGTCCCGCGAAAGGTTAATGGCGGCCGAAAGTGGCGATCCTGCCGCGAGAAAGCTTCCGTTTGTCAATCGGCGCAGTTTTTTTCGCGTTTGGCCCGAAATGAATGTAATTATGTAAATAGTAAAGCCATCGCGCGGCGGTCATAAGTGCACGCGGAAAGTGCAAAATTATTAACATAATGGTATAGATACACAGATTATATCGATATGGAACGATAATTATAGTGCGTTTGTGCTTTAAGAGACACGCGATGAGTTGGCGTTCGTATGAAATTATCGGCTCGAGCATTTCCTAGTCGGGCTTAATAGCGGCGTTAAGACGCACGAGATACGGTTCCTTTTTGCCGTAGACGGGTATCACGCGGCACTCAGACTGGCCCACATTTAGGCCTGCGAGTGTGCACGCACGTTCTCGCGCCGCTCGAGCGGAACGCGCGGCTAAGGCATCCGAATTTCTGCGGGGCCTGTTCCGACGATTTCCACTGTTTACATACGTATGCAGTACGTTAAACATATAATTGTGTAATGACGGGTTATGCGGCGAGGTTTTTTTCTCGTGCGCAATTGGATCGAAAGTGGGTGATGATACGGGGTATCGTGCAGTTGCAGTATATTTTTTGCGCGTGCGACTAACGCGCCAGACAAGTATCGGCGTTTTCAATCCGGTGACTCACGTGACCGATCGATTTTATGCAATTTGTCAACGATGTTGCGGAAAATCGGGTTTTTATGAAAGGCAGTCACAGCTTGAGGATAGATTAATTTAGAGAGAAAAAGCGTCGCGAAATGGTTTTATTTTAAGGATGTTATAGCAAAAGTAACTTGTTTTTAGAGTGTAGAATTATTGCAATATAATATTTTTTGTAATGTGAGAAGTGGATCTATATCTATACAATTTTTTCTGCGATCTCGAACATATTTTCAATTTTAACGCTTCTAAAAAAAAATTCACTGTCATGTATATTATAAAGATTTTTTTAATTTAGATATGTTAATAAGGAAGGTTTAAATAATACGATGCTGATACAAAAAAATAATGACATCGAGCAAATAATGGAAATATGTTAGTTTCTATGTTGTACTTTGACCGTTCACAATACGTCAGAAAGAGTCAGAAAAAGTAATTGGTTGGTTAGTCTCTTACTGTAACTTCATTTATATTTGATTCAATTTTTAGATACATTGCAAAATTGACTTCATTTGGCAACACATATGAAGTAATGACAGTTTCTTTCAATTTTAAATATAAAATTCAATGTTGGCAAGGTTTGTCTTTTGTAGTTGCCAATTTGAGTCTAATGAGCAGCTATAACATTTTTAAAATAAAAAAAAACAATTGCTTTAAATGAAAAATAAAATATTTAATTTTAATTGCATATGTACTGATAAATAGTTGTTACTATTTTTGTATAATATGTGTTTATTAACGACAAATGCCGAGGTACTTTAAGGGGAGGTGCGACCCAAAAATCATAAAAATCGAAAAAAAATGGAAAATTTTTGTTATTGCACTTTTAGATACTTTGAGCCCTTCACTATTGCGTAATGCTATTTTAAATGGAAGCTGGCCTTTTTTCACCAATATTTTGAAGGTGGCCTTTCTTCGTAAGTGCCATCAAAATTATGTGTTTTTTAGCATTTTGATTGGAAATGGAAATTCAATTGTAGAATTGCCAAATTTCTCGCACTCGGCCAATTTTCGGCCGATTTACTTCAAATTTGTCACACATAATCTTGAAAGTATTATGAAGCATTTCTAAAGGCGGATTTTCGATTCATTGTTCCATTCATTGTTTTAAAAAATGTTACAATACTTCAAAGATGAAAAATACCGAAAAATAGGTCAAAATAGGCCTATTTTGTGCATTTTATCACTCAACAAAGCAAAATTTGAAAAAAAAATTAAAATTAAAAATTCCGTCTTTAGAAATGCTAGACAGAATGACAGAATGGTAAAGTGTGTACCAATTTTGAAGGATAAACTGTGATTTTTTTTCGGAGTTTTGTTTAATTTTCTTTTTATTTAAACTAATATAATATGATATGAACAAAATATCTGAAAGTACTTCGGATGAAAATGTCGGATTTTAGCCGTTTTAATGAAATACATTGAATTTTGCCTTTATAGGCCAGAAAAGGCACGTAAAGGCAGAATTATAAATATGTAATTTGTTTTAAAAATGGGTACCTTTCCGAACTTTTTTGTCCGGGAATATGTAAACTCAAACAGCAATACTGAAATTTGGTTATATCACACATATTTTGACAATACAGTTCGTATGCTTTTATTAAAAGTTGACATGAAAATAAAACTATTTTGAAAACCTTCTGGCAACTTTTTGCTTTTCGTTTACATTTTTTCCACATCAATGATGCTGATTTTATTAGTTTTTCTCTAGACTAGCGTTATAACGACCGATCTACTTTAATTATTAGAAAAATACAGGTATCCCACTTTCTTCAAGTGGGAATATCATTGGCATAGAAGTATCTGGACTGGTGTAAAACTTTATATTTAAATATTAACTCTTCAAATCAGTTTTAACACCAATTTTTAACAATGAATTTCATACATGCGTCCTGAATATCTATGATAATTTTTATTTGGGAATACATAAATGAAAATATAACACCGGTCCAATATATTTGCATATACATTAAAAATATATTTTCGTGAAACACCAATTATAAACTACACAGAACCCCCTTAAAAATACGCACGATTACGAATTAGCAAGCGAATTGGTTAATTTTGCCCGGCGTACGACTATCGAGTCGGTAAACCATTTGTACTTTTCGCGGCTTGCGTAAGCCGAATAAAGAAAAGCCCGACGAGAGACCGTAATGAATCCGTAAGTCAATTAATAAACGATGGGTTTGTGGTGTTTAATTGCGCGATTAATATTGCACATGTCGGGATTGCGGATGTATTGTTGATTGTCCCGCTGAATGCACTTGTTGGTTTCGCGGCAACAGAAATGTGTAAAACTGTAATGCGCAATTTATAAAATATGAAGCCGGTTGCGGCGACTCCTACACGCGCCGCGGTGGCCCGGCGTCGTAGAAAGTCATTAGATGGAAATCTATATCTTATTTTACGGCCGACGTGTTCAATATTCTCGGGGTCCCGGCTCGCATTGATAAAGGCAAATCCGAAAGTCTCTGCGCCGAAAAAAGTCCGTCCGCGTCAACCGCCAATTACTACAACTCACGTGCCATTTGCCACTTAATAAAGAAATTTACCGGCGCATCCGCGAATAATTCAGTCCCCGTTTTTCATCGCAACAAACGCGCTAACGCCGGCGCGTAATTGCAAAAAAAGAGTCCCGATAACGATAAACTTATTTTACGTCAATATTTTACGAAGATTATACGAATCTTTCAAAACCAGTTCAATGCTGTTACGAAATTAGTCCGCGAGCAATTATAACGGGGATTTTATCAAATGTTTGAGAATCATTTCACATGCGAGTTTTGTATCGGGAATATTGTATTAGATATGAGACACTTAACCTACTGACCAGTTATATCTGGAGGAGAACGCTAAACCTTGTCGAAGATCTCGTCCGCGATATTGAGGAATATCATCACGACAATATTCCGCGGCTAAAAGCGTCGCCGATTAGAAAGTTCGCAGATGCCGCTTCCCGAACGCCGTTTTTTGCCGTGTAATTATTCCGACTTATGACGTCCGTGCTCCGCATTCAAATGAGTGCAGCGCCGATTAGACGAATTGTCTTACGTCGAGCGCTTTGTGGTCGTTAGGTTGCCTTTTTTCGCCGCATTTTTATTTCCGTTGCATTTTTCGTTCCCTTTCAGACTCTCGCATTTTTCCCCGGACGGTCCGGGACGGTTTATGAATTCGCCCCGATTGTTTATTGCCTCGCAAGAAAGTCCGTTTTATTATCTCGCGTAAAAAAGCCGCGGATTATTTACGTCGTGCATTATGATTCTTTATCTCTGAATGCAATCAGCGGGAGCGAGAAAAGTGCGCCGTTTTCAAGGACTGATCTAAATAGGAATCGTGAGTCTTCGTTCGTCGTTTTATGATTGCGATATTGCGCGCGACACTGCGGCCGAAAAAAATAGCTCCCGAGGAATAATGAATAAGTGACGCTTTTCCCCGGCGAGATCAGCCGAAAGGGTTGAAAAGTAAGTCAGTGATGCTGGCGCGTCTTTAGGGGCGACGCTCGCCCTCGGATTCCTGCGTCGGCTGTTTGCGAATGTCGTTAAAAAAATAAGATCCCCATCAAACGAGCGTTAAAGCACTTTGCGTTTGTCGGATTACTTTTTATTGTGCCATCATAAGCGAAATTCTAATTTCGCGCCTCCGTGGGACGATTCCGTTGACTCGCGAGGAAACGCTCTAAGCCGCGGTTTCTGCGATAGAATTTTTCCGGGATGTCGAAAAAATGCCGCCGATCGATCTGGCGATCTTCGAAACGTTCGAGCGTGACGTAAAAAAGCGGATACCGCGGTGATTGGAAACTGGAAAAAAAGTCGCGCGGTCGGGAATCGAACCAAGGTTTCATTAAATGATAAATCGGACAAGCGTCGGATATTAATTCTTTGATAAGCGAACAAAAGAAATTTGTCGCCTTATATAAAACGAACGAAGAGATACGTTCTCCGGCATCTCCGCGCATTTTCCTCGATGCGCGACCGAACTAAACTCTGTATCAAGAACGCGCGATAAGATAAGTTCGGAAAAAAGCGCGCATTCTCATGGCAACAATCTGAGGACGTGGATTTGCAGTGCAATCGATGGAAAACGCTTCGGCCGAGGTGAAATCGCGATAGATTCCCGACCCGGGAAAAAATTGTTAAATACAATTGAATATGGATTTGCAAAAACGACGTGTTCCACATCGCTTTTCGCATTGTTTGTTGCGACTGGCGGTTGTAAAGTATAAAAGTTGTGACGCTATCTCTTCTCGTATGAATTTCAATACTCACGCTTACGACACCGATGGAAAATGTCCGACGTGGTTCCAGAAAAAAAGGCCGAACAAATGCGCGTGATAAGCCGTAATTATGGGCCGAAATTCGTGACGCTTCGGGAAGCGGCCCCAAAAGAAACGACATCTTTTTCGTCGTAATTGCTCGCCGCATTAATACACATTATTCTTAATTGACGAATGTACCGTAATCGTATTTTGATGAAGGAACAACGGGATGTAACGTGTTATTAAATAGAGTTCAAATGTGTGTCGACCCTTGACCCTCGTTTATTCTTTCGGTTGGAATACAAAGGTTGAAATTAAAAGAAAAAGGAGGAACGCTGAGAAAACAAAAACGCCGGATAAAACAAATGACGCTGCAAACCAAACTTAGCCGACATCATTTGTAATCGCGCGTCGTGTGTGAGTCACTTTCTACTTCGGCATCGATCGGCATCCTTGTCATAATAATCGGTTCCCTAATTTCATGTCTGGACCAGAGAAGGGTGGCTGCGTTGCGTAACGCGGGCGTAGAGAAAAAGTAGCGCGTCAAAAGAGATTCGCATTGTCGGCGAGGGGCTCGATCGGACGGACAGAGACGGAGAGAGGGAAAAAAACGTGCTCCGGAAAAAAGGAGGAACACGTAGGCGTATCACCGGCCAGTACAATCGGTTCTATTCAAATTAACCCTCACAGAAAAAATGTACACGAAAGGGTGAACGAAAATTAAAACGAACCTTTCTTGATTAGGCATGCATATGCGGCGTGAGTCGATCATTATTTATAAAGCGTAACGATTTTTTTCCTTGCCTTTAACAGAGAACGAGTTTTTGTGCGGTTTGTTTTAGTGATCATGAATTAAATTGACGGATTGATGCATCATTCACTGGTACTTAGTTGTTTAAGGATGGGAAGTTATTCAAAGAGCAATTTTTTCATTGCGTTAGTTTTGTTAGTTTCGTTAGTTTTGTTAGTTTCGTTAGTTTCATTAGTTTCGACTAAAAATGAATCTGCATATAATGTTACATCGCACTTCCGAGAAATATTGTCGAGAAAAGTTATAAACAAATAGTTGTAACTATTTGTCTATGTTTGTATTATTACAAGAATGAATATTTTTTAACACTTAAAAATTGACATATCTGCACTAAGAGTTAGGAAGGCAAAAATTGATTTAACGTTGATGCACCCCTCCCATCTCATCAGGATACGATTAGGTTTAACAAGGCGCCACCAACTTCGTTGAGCATAAATTGATCAAGCAGCCTGATAGGAGCCCAATTACATATCTTGATAAAGCTGTTTTTTAAAATCTTTTCGGTAACACCTGATATAGACTTTATACTGCATGGATCAGACAAGATTTTTCCTAATTGTTGGGTTCAGGATTTACGTTCCACGACCTTCTAATTAAGCTAACTTGGAGAACTTGCGGAATCGCGTTCTAAATCGGCCTGTAAAGATCTGAAACCAAATAATTACGTCGCTCAAATTGTGACATTAAAACAAGTAACGCAATCGTAAAATCTCCGTTTCTCGCATACCCCACCATTCATCGACCCAATCGGGTATCATCTTGATTTTGATTCGGCGATAAGACTGCACGATCGGATCCTTGGCGTCACGGCTCGGAATCCCGATCAGGTGAAATCAAATTTTGCCTGGCAACACGCGCAATTTTGCCCGAGCGTGCGATCTTTCGCATCTGAACGCAATCAGCGAATTAGTATTCAGAGAAGGAGGACGGCGAGCGTAATTATTCGTAATTCTGATTCGAAAAGGCTTTTTTTCAATCAATTCCACGGAATTCGTAACCCGATGATTGAATTAAATTGCAATATTTCAAAGCCAAGTATAATTGATGATTGTAAAGTATGAATGCATTTAATTAAACAAATTGATTCAATTACGCGCTGATTAAACATTCCTCATGTAAATGATCGATCATGGCAATTATAAGATGAAAAACGGACCGATGCGAAATCATTGCGGCGGAAAACTGCACGCGCAATTCAGGCCGCTTTTCCGTGTGATTGCTCGCGAGTGGAAAAGCGCGTGGCATTTGCGTCGCTTTGATCGCCGGCGAAATTATTTCGGCGGCCGTAATTACGCGGCTTTTCACCGAAAATCTGTCAGTGGCAGACGATGACGCCGGGCGCTGTTCAAAAATCGCTGCATGTTTGCCTTATTTTTGCGCGCCTTTGCACTAATCAGTTTCTGAAACGCGCGCATTTATTCGTCGACCATACCTCGAGCTTTTTGCCGTGTGTTTAGCGAGGTTGCATTTCATGCGATGGGCATTGCTCATTCGAATGTAATTGTTCCATAAATTATCCATTAGTTCGTCCGAACGTTGCGATTGTTAAAT
This sequence comes from Ceratoteleas bidentatus, assembly GCA_022817645.1. NCBI lineage: Eukaryota > Metazoa > Arthropoda > Insecta > Hymenoptera > Scelionidae > Ceratoteleas > Ceratoteleas bidentatus. The sequence continues at coordinate 36,377 of JABFPB010000297.1, forward strand.
TTATTCTGTAAACTTTCATCTTCGACGTGGCAATAATTACTAGCGAGGCGCGCAGGGTCAATTTTTGCTGGTTGCGAAATAAATTTACTTGTGCTTAATCCAGTGCTTTTTAATGAATAATCATTAATTAATAATAACGCTTTTTAATAAAAGAGCCAATGCTTACAATTTACATATTCGTTTAATCGCCAATTATTATCCACTTTCGCGTTTGTAAATATTTTAGTCGAGTCGCAACATTTTCACGCACAAATACGTTTCGCATTTTACGTCCGGCGTTATTAGTTTTTGATAGTGAGATACGCGGAGGTACATTAAAACTGCAGAACGAATTGCATAAATGCGGTCAAATTTACATAATATTCAATTTTATTGCAGTGAATAAAAAGCCGAATATTGTGTGCGAGTAATAACGATACATTGCGAATTTACGACAATGTTCAGACCGTTGCTTGTATAACGCGTATCGGGGTTTTTCGGTTTGGAAAAGACTTAAAAGTGCCGATATAATTAATAAGTAACAGAACGGCCGAGCCGATGCATAATTCATGCGAAAATGCACAATGTGAAATTTCATCAATAAACTAACATCGCTTGTTCTAAAGCTTATTCAGTTTCATTGAACACTCGTCGAACAGAGCGTACGTGTTTACAAGCCACAAAAAAATTAAACTGTTTGCAATGAAAGATTTTTCCCGATTGTGCAACATTTTACAATGTTTAATTAAGGACTTACACAGGTGCCGCAAATTCAACATAAAACAGTTTACGCAATGCGCGCGTAAACAATTCAACAATCAAAGTACCAAATTTACCATTCACATCGTACATTTTACAGTTTCCTCGTCACGTGATATTTCCCCCCGGTGCATCACTATGAAAACTAGAGTGTCTACGCAATCAACGAAAACAAGCAATTACAATTAATCTACCTCCAATCATCTAGTCGTTCAACGGATTCATTCTCATTCACATGTATACATTTTTGGCTTCTGATGTCCCGATCGTAACTCATTATTTTGACATTAATAAAACATAAACCATTTTCACCACTGTTAAAGATTTCATTCGTAACCTGTGAAAGATTTTGTATTAAATTTTGTTTTAAAAATTGGAGTGAAATCTCTACATTGTTCTAAATCGTAAAATATCTTTCTTTTCAGTTTTCATTTTTATTAAACAAAAACGATCAGAAAAAATTCTCGGCGATTTTTACAAAATAAATATTAATTACTGCAAAAAGAATTCTAAATTGGAAACATTCATTTTTTGATCCTGAATTAAAAATATTTTACATTTCGGTCCTAACCCTGTCACTCCTGAAATTTTTTTAACAGTGTATCCCAACGCTGAACCCACATTAACAGTTTATTTTAACCAAATAAAAAAAAACCAAACAAAAATTGATTTCGCCACCGAATACTTTGCAGTATTTTCGGATCATTACGGCCCAGGGAATCGCAAACGAAATTGCCGGTGAATAAATTGCGGCTCTAAGTTCAAAGGTGACCCAAGTCTGTTGAAATCCGGGAAAGGTGTCGCGCGCGACGAGATCCGTCGAATAAGGCCGGCTCATTAATCGGACAATAATTGCACTTTTTCTACGGAAAGACGCGCGCCGATCTCGTGTTTCCTTTATTCTCCGCTCGGACGGATGAAAATGTCAGCAGCTCGCCGCCGGTTTCCACTTTGTTTAATCTTTAATTCTACGCCATTTGCGATAAAAGGCGCAAAAAGTGGCGCGAGAGAGTGCGGCAAAGTCGTCGGGAGCGCGGCCGGCAGGTTGGCAGTCGTTAGCATTTTGCTTTGATTTTTCTCGAGACGAGCGTTCCCGGCTGCGCATGAATTCTTAACCGGCTGAAATTAGCGAATTAAGAGAGCGGAGCCTGGCCAGAAGGCGGCTCTCGCAAAAAGAGCGGCGCCGGGTTAAAGTGCGACAGGAAACGCTGCGCCGGATTGATACCGGAAATATAACGGCAATCTCGTTCCACGGCTTAATCAACAGTTAAAAACGTTCAGACGCGTATTTATATTAATTAAAAAGAATGCCGCGTATTCCGGGGTCGCTTTTATTTTCGCCGCGAGATCCGAGAATTATAATATTCACAAACGGATTAGCGCTTTAATTAATGTTTTCATTTATCCGAGCGTCGTCAATCTGTTTGAAAAATTATCATTTCGCAATTCCAGCTGGCATTTTTGCCTCTCGGGTTCTCGTTCGAATTTCATTCCGGTTTTTCGTCGTTACGCCGGCGTCTTGCCTCGCTAACGTCGTTATTACAACGTTGCGCCAAATTGATTAATTGCGTTTTTAATCGCGTTACTGCACGTGATTATCCTTCACACATAATTTATTTTCGTGCGACGTCGCGCCACCACATTCGCAACGCTACCAGTTTTATTGCAGTCGCCTCGGCTTTTTCGCAGCCTCCTTTCGCGATTTTCAAGTAACCCTTTCTTTCGGGGACGCATGCGAGTGACATTAATTGGGAATTGCGGAAAGCGCCGGACGACTTGATCAAGAAATATCGTAAAACGGAATTTCAGGCCCGCCGCACGAGCCATTCATTTCTATGTAAATTTTAATGATATCGCGACGTTAACTGTAACGCAACATGTCTCTTTTTCCGATAGCGGGATCAAAGTTAATTTTTATTCATGCGCCGACGAAACGACAATTTTTCGCCGCATTAAGTGGGCTCTAAAATTGTTCGGTCAATTTCGTTGCGGAAACGTGACGCTTTTTTCAAGCGAAAGGGGTTAAACAGCGATTCCCGGGTCAAGGGTGGCCAAGATTTTTTTTTGCTTTGGGTTCTGGTTTCGGGTTTTGCCCCATTTTTGGGTAATTTTTAATTTTTTTCTCCCTCCCTTGTAGAAATAAAATATCTGAGAATCTCTGAAAATGGACTGAAACGTCTGACAATTTTTGAAAAAATTGTGACTGCTATAGTTTTTTAGAGAATCGCTGAGTTTCTCTGAAAAACTCTGACAGTCCCAATTTTTAAAGGTTTTCAGAGATTTTCAGAGGTATTAAGTGTTTTTCACAGGTTTTCAGAACATTTTCCAGCGATTTTCAGAGAATTTTTTTTCTACAAGGGCTCCCCCCGCGGCCCGTTTTTTTGGCATTCGCAGCATACGAACAAACAACTAACAGGCGGTCACAAATTCAACTCAACAAAACTCAACAGCTACTGAAATGAAACAACACTGTTATTGAACGATAACTTCGATCGTTTAGATTTTCCACGATAAGATAGTTTATAATTAAATAGCCGTTCGTCGTTAATTGATCACTGTTCGTTTTCGTTTTAAAACAGAGAAACACTCTTGCGAACAATTGTTGTTGACTTTGTCGTTGCCTCTGACTCGTTTCGTTTGTCTTCGATTCAACTTTTTTTCATTATCTTGTTGCTTTGACTCTGTACAGTGAGTTTTCTCATAAGCTAATCTTAACGTAGAAGAACTAAATAAACGAAAGACTGATTTGCTAAGCACTTACCTATTATCCAATGTACTCTTTTTTCTGTGAAAGAAAAAGAGACGCAACATTAATGGTTACCGAGCGTTTCTCTGTTTTAGTTCTAATATTCTACTTGAGTTGTGGCTCGCAACAAGCAAGATGATTTGTGACGATGAATGATTTATATTTATTGTTCGTGATTGACTGTCGATGAGTTTAATTTGCCGAACAGAAAGGTGGACTCGTTTGATAAGATAGCGTCCGCTTCGTCGTCCTGCTAAAAGGTTTAATCAGATCCAACCGAGTTTCTGTCGTGTTCGATTAGATTGGGCATCCGATTTCACGTTGTCGAATTAAGCGCTACGTTTCGAGCTAATTAACTGCAAGATGCCTTTTTTCGCCGAGACGCTTGTAACGAAATTGCATCCTGACCAGGGCCAAACTCTTCAATCCACGCATCGATCTCAGTTGTGCCGCCCACTTAATTCGATTTTAAGTTTAATTCAATGTACTGAAATTGAGTGTTAGAAGTGACGGCAGTTTGGACTTGAAACATTATCCAAATAAACAACTTCGTTCTATTCCGATATTTTTTTCTCACACACTTGGACATTTTTGTACGATTGTGAGAGTTTGTGTACCACTGCGATTGGTTTATTTCAATTTGCATCGAATTGAGAACAATGAATCTATAAGAATAGGTGGAAAATGAAGTATTGTATTCGCTGAAGTGGAAGGCATCATAAGTTCCGAGTAAAATTGGCGTAGTCATCGAACAAAAAATGCATGCAAGTAACATTTAATATGATACAAAAACAGGAGAATAAATTGAACAGTTTACGAACTAAAGTTTATTTTCTGGCACGCACAGTTATTCTCACGCCGAATTAAATTATGCTGTGGAAACGGAATATTATGTGTTTAAAACTATTTGCGCTATTTTAACAAGTTTGCCTTACATTGTAATTACGATTTTTTTCTAATTCTTAATTAAAAACTTGGTTAAATCCACGTATGTTGCGACAGGCTATGACACATCTTTATTTCTACATGGTGACCACACTTGGTTCGCTAAAGTTACTTTTTTACTTTTAACGACTCTAGGTACTGTAGATGCATTAGCTATAAAATATTTATAGGACGTGACATAGGCAACGCATATAGCTACTGCAAAACTGAAAATAACATTTTTGCTTGAGCAACTGCGGTGGACTTTTCGATAAAATTATATATATCTGAATAAAATACATAAATAAACGAACTTTTGCAACAGTCGATATAGGTTCCTCGACTTTATTCTCGTTACAAAACAATTTGCTCGTTCGAAGCTGTAGAGATTGAATTTAAAGATTGAGTTTTTCAAGTCCATGAAATATTACTAAATAGTTTTAAAAATTCGCTACACTCCAACATTATAGTCTTCGCCGAAGTCTGTGTGCCAAAATATACTATTTCCCGCAAGACAGATATTATCTCGCGGAATATTGTTTCTGGGGATAATGCATGACCTTTTTATTTAAAAGCTTCCACAGAAACGTTGAGTACCGGGTACAGTATTTCCATCACTTTCCAGGCCTTCATGTACTCTAGTTTCGTCGCCACGTCTACATAAATCCACCTAACATTTGACACAAATAACCGAAACACAGCGTACAAAAACTTTCGATATAACTACACGCGTTGGTCGAAGATGACCTCCTATACATTGCTAGCTACCAACAATAATAATTCCAACGTATAAACACAATTAGTGCGTTTATAATATATGCATTAGTTACGTTTCTGTCGAAGCACAATAACACCGTTTACTGTCGATACAAGTGTGCCCGCGTGTTTGTGTTTAAGAATCAAATTGGAAAGCTCGAATGCGTGCGCACGATTCACCATTCCACGGAGAGAAAAGTTTCCTCGTATTTAATTCTAGCTTCGTTAGAAATTACCATACTTTACAGAAACTGTGGAGGAAAGAGTAAAAAATTACCATTCTGTATTGTTACATAATATTACTCTGCGATTAGCAAAAAAGAGTTCGTATTAAAGAATCTAATTTTTAATGGTTACCCATCCAAGTATTGACGTTGCCATCGTTGCTTCCCTAAGGAAACACATCGGTTTAATCAACGTTGATTCAACGTTGATTTGGTTGAATCAACGCTGATTCAACGTTGATTCAACCGATGTGTTCCCTTAGGGTTAAGCCGAACATCCAGCTACTGGCTTCTATCGATCGCCCACTATTGAGTTTCACGTTAAGATGACAATGGTAGCCAAACTGTGTCAGAGAATCATTCTTTAATGATGTCAGAAACGAGAAATTAAATTTTTTTTATTCTTCATATCGCTTTGAAAAATACTTATAGGAATTGTCCTAGTATTTATAAGTTTGTATTCAGTTTCTGTCCAATGTCTAAATTTACATGTACTTTAGTATGGAAAACTAATGTCTGTGTGGAAATATATATAAATTCTATCAATTCCTACTAGAAATTGTAGGCCTATATATTTCTATGCGGTTTTGGTCCACTTTGATATACGTATTTGACAGTTTCTAATCGTTTTTATAAGTATTTTTCAACAGGGATCAGTTCATATCTACGTATTTATGGTATAAATACTATTTAAAATATGTTTTTAGTTGAACTGAAAACAAATAAATAAGTCTGATCATTTTATGTATAGCAGGCCTCTTGGGCTGAGTCAGCTCAATCAATTTCATAACATAACAAGTTTCTTGGTTCAAATAAACCGACGTCACAATTATTAGTCTACCTTATAACCTCAAAATTTACTAATATCAACAGCAGGCATACAGTTTATGCAGCTTAACTACCCAGTTAAACAATTCCATCAGAAACCATTAGATACATGTAGAAATACTGACAAAAACCGCTTGTAAACCATTAGGCCTACATTTTGTACGAGTTTAACATGGAATTATAATTAGACGCCAATAAAAGTATATGCAATTCCAGATGGGATAAAAAATCATATACTAAATCCTATACAAACTGTGATAAACGACTGACAGAAACCGCCTAGAAACCGTTAGGACTATTCCACATATAAAAAATTACATTTTTTAACTCAGTATCTATACAGTATTAATACTGCGTTACTTTTATCCCTACACTTTTTTTAACTACACCCCATCGTTACTATTAAGTATGGCAATTTCGCATCATTCTTTTACTCCTTTCACCATCATCGACACCGAGTCCCCGAAGATCGTCCCGAATGAAAGCTCGAAAATGACGCCGGCCCTCGTGGCGTAGATCGTGACGCGAATCTCGGACTCAAGAGGCACGAAAATGAGCCGCTTATCGTGCGAAACGTCGTAACGCGCCCCCCATTGGCAATTAACGAAAGCTCGGGGAGCGTGGTGCGAAGTCGCATTGGGCTCGGCGCACGTAGCGCGCGCGCGTTCACGCATATGTACGAAAAGCGATTAAACCGTGGTGACGGCGTGGCCCGCTCTATTATTAGATTTTGGCCTGTAAATTGAATATTGCGTTCGAAGGGATAATCTTTGGTAGCCCCTGGCTCGGCGCATAACTCGGCCCGCACACATTGGCCTGCAGATTGCGCGCGGCGTGTGCGACGCGATTTCACACGCGCGTGCATGTATGCCTGCGCGTCGCGCGCGCGTAACTTCGGTGCCATTATTGAGCGCTCGGCCGGACGAAAAATTCGCGCGCTTTTTCGCACGCGCGCCGGGGTGGGGCGCGCCGCGCGCCCATTGGCCGCCCGGCTTTAATCTGCCCCGGGGTGTGACTACGCTGCGCTACCCCAATGTGTTGCCTATTTATCTAGCCTCTATTGACCGGCTATCGATATCACCCGCCGATTACGCCGGACTTAACGTTGCTGCGCGTTGCTGATTTCGCCCGAGCGGATTATGAGTTTTTGCACGTTTAAGCGATCTCTGACGGATGCTGCGTTGAGGGACTGAGAGGCATATGAGGTTAAGCGACCGTGGGGTACAATTAGAGGAGAAGAGTTGTGTTGCAGTAAATTTTATTGGAATATTACAGCTTTTTCAAAAAATGTAATTTCTTTCATTGGTCCTACAAAAATTGATTAAATTGATTAAAAAGAGTTTGATCCAAGTAGAAAAGTATCACAGTAAAATATTGTATTAGTTAGTCCTATTTGCATCTTTGCAGATTATGACAGTTTTTTAACTATTGAATAGGATTTGTATAGGGTTTTTGATGCCCATATGAAATTGCATATTCTATGAGATTTTTTATATTGTTTGTTATACGTATCTAATATTTCTACTGATGTTTTTAAACTGAGTATACAATCTAAGTTTTGAGTGCAGG
>JABFPB010000298.1:0-44147 GCA_022817645.1 Ceratoteleas bidentatus
CTTTGTAAACTTTTAGTACGATAATGTGGAATTGAAAATACTGATTAATAAGAAATGATTGGGATTTGTTTCTTTAGATTTTCGAAAATTTAGGAATCTAGGAATTTCAAAAACAAACTTATTTATGACATTTTTTAATATTTAGATATTTTTACATATTTTAAAGATATCATTTTGCGAATAGTTTTTACAGAATAATTCAAGTTAAACGAATCAGAGTTAATAAAAGAAAGTTAGTAATTTTTTTATTTGCGATGTCTTTTTCGATAAATATTCGACGAATACTTACCGAATTCAGAAAGTGAAACCACATTACGGAATAAATATGGTATGGAATTTCAATGAAATAATATAAGTTGGGAACTTGGGTGAAACAATTTATTGATAACATTTAGTAAATGAAATTTTTTGTTTCCATTTTTTGAGGCTTGCAAACATATCGAGTTTCTATTTGACGAGTTATAGAAAGTTATTTAACGAATGTTCACTAGATTTTCAGTAAAACAATGCACAGTTTGCAAAGTGATATTTACACTGTGAAAAACTCTTTTATTGAAACCAAATTTCGCAGAAAGAATTTGAAATAAAATGTAATTTTAATAAATGATAATTGTATATAAAATCAATCTATCTTCAAAATATAATTCTATTTCATTCAAACGCATCTTTCATCTGTATTAAAACTACCAAATTTGTTCGAAGTAATGATTCCTTGCAAATGGAATATTTTTAAAACTGCAAAGTAAAATAAATGGAAAAAATGGAACGCTAATAATCACTCAAAACGTTTTCTTTTAATCCCCCAAAAATGTATCAAGTAAAAAAATAGCTAAAGTCAAGTTTTCCCAGTTCACATTACTAAATTACTAAAAAACTGCAACTTAAGAAAATGTATCTAAAGATTGTCCAAGCACACAATTTTGTTAACTTTTTAAAACGCTTTTTTAAACCATTAATTAAGATTGTACAGTCACGATACATATGAATTAGGAAATTCATGAAAGTTTACGTAAAATATTTAAATAGGAAATGTTTAAACATTGAATATGTAATTAGTTATATTCTCGAGATAATTCGTACGAAATATAAATTATTTCATGTTGCAAAAACAATTTTGCAATAAAACTGTTGTATATTAAAACAATTTTGTTTAGTTAATTTTTTTAATTTTAAATAAAACAATTTACCCTTTAAGGTAGTTACCCTATGAAGGACCGTATATTTAGGGTGCCAAGTGAAAATATGATCATATCAAATTAGTATAATGAAAAGAGAAATTTTTTGTCAGTTGTTGGTTCTTCGTGTAGTTTCGGAATTTTAATGATTTATGAACTACCTTAAATGAACAAATCAGTTTAACTAATCATTAGAATCCTAAAAATCCGCCCCTTCGTTATTATACCACCTTAACTTCTCCGTCAAATTACCCGCTGTCGAACCCGAATGTCGGCCCTGCCAAAAAACCGACCGAAAATTAATCTCGACTGCGTATAATGTGCGGTTTGCTTCGCGCTGCACCCAATTTCGCGTTCGTAAATGGGCTAATTAATTGGCGTGAAAATGGGTGTCGCACCACCGTGTAAGATTTTAGATGAAATTAAAAGTGCCGACACCTCGTTAATTGCGCGCGGTTTGTCGCGCGAACTTAGTTGGCGCATATTTCGCAATATATTGGGCAGATATTCGGCGAAATCAACGGGTTTCGTCGCGCGGAACGTGATAAAGTCTCGCGACGTGACTGCGCCCATTTTGCGAAATTTTCGTCGCGCAATAATTACGTTCGCGTCCAATTTCCGGTTCGGCGTCGCGCCTTCGTTTCTTCGCCATTTTTCATTTTGTCCGGAAAAAAGGTCTTTCAGCGAGCAAATCATCGCTTAGACGACGCTCGCTTGGAAAATGAGTTCGAGTGTCTGAAACGTTACCCGATTTCGCCGCGTTTTTATTCGATTACGATTGTTTTTGCGCAAACGGGTTGCAAAGGTCATTCGATTAGGCAATTGGGTTATTCACCGGGTAATCGGGTTACAGCGAAATTTGAGGGATGAAACAGGGTTTATGGACGAAGTGTAACTAAATAATGATTAACTTGTAACTTTGTAAACGTCAGTTCATTTGGAGTTCGCGCGATTAAACTCGATTGGCAAATGTTCTCCGAGTTTAGATTTTCATATTTTACCTTCGGAGCAGGTTTATGTTAGTTTTTAAAGGGAAATTTTATTTAAAAAAGTGTATTTACGATAAACAAATATGAAATATGGAAATATGAGATAGAGATAGAAATATGAGAAATATGAGGTGAAATGTAAGTAAATACTTTGCCTCTTCAGTTTTTCACCGCTTTTTAATTTTTTTATAATTGTATTTTCTACACTCTTAAAAATATCCCTTTAAAAAGGAATCATTATTAAATATATTCCCTTAAAAAGAAACTTTTGGGCAGAAAAGAAATTCTTTTCATTGAAAATTAATCGATTTGTGACAAAAGGAATCGATTTTCAAGTGATTTTTTAGTGTATCTCTTTGTTTTTCAATTTTTTATACATTTTTTTAACATTTGCAATTTAATTGAATTTTATACAGTAATTTGATTTGTACAATTTCATGATCAGAAAAAAAGTGTAATAAGTAAATACATATTATGTGATTTAAACTTTAAGTTTCTAACATTGTTACAGATAAGTTTATTTTTCAATTTTTTTCTCGGTATTCTATAGTTGAATTTAACTAGTTTCTTTATTTTTTAACTGGATTCTTCATTTTTGGTTTGTTTCATCGTAATTGATATCTTCATTTTAAAAAAATCAAAAAAAGTATTTTGCAAAATATGGAAAATGTAAAAAGGTTCACAGAAAAAGACGGAATGAAAAAATTTAACTTGTCTAAATCAGAACTTCGAGAGACAAATTAACAATTCCAACTTTTCGAATTCCAAACTGTCATTATTCAAGCGACAAATCGTTTACAAATTTGTAATTTTCCTTTTACAAGTTTTTCATTCTATTCGAATTTAAATTCGAATTTGTCAAAAATTCAAAAGACAAATTCTAGCGCAAAAGAAAATCAGTAAACTTTGCAAAACTCAACGCAAATTCAAATCGCATTCCATTATTAACAACTCCACATTCTCCAGCCGAAAACAATCGTCTTTTGAAAATCGAATCTTTCAAAGCGACACCTTCAAGGCCAGAAAATGCGCCGAAACAATAAATTTCAATTTCACCAAAGTGAGTAATCAATGCAAACAAATCGCATTGTAACGGCGAGCATTGTTCGCAAAACAATGTCGATTTTTGCCGAAACTTCAATCGCACAAGCTTTTGTGGGAAATTACGAATTCCTTGTTCCACTCGACATTCAAAACCGAAACGCGATGTTTCAGAATCGATTATAATATCACGTTATTATTCGGCATTAATAATAATATTTCTTCAGCCTACTGAAGAAATATTATAAATTAAGTACTAAAAATAATATTTAAATTCGTATGTTACATTTAATGTTAAATCTAACATACGACATTGAACTCATATTTAATATTAATTTTAATTTATTATGAAAAATATATGAGATTAAAAATTATTTTATTTTATTAGATATATCATAAAATAAAATGTTTATTTATTTATTTATATTTAATAAAATAAAAAATATTATTTTATTTATAATATTTTATTAGATTTAATATTGTATATTTTAAATATAAAAAAAGGTTACAAATTAATATTAAATATCATTGTTTTATTAAATTAAAATTTATATTAAATTTCAGATTAATTTAATACCCATCTTAATGAAAAAATATAATTAATATTAGATTTAATATATTTTTCATATTAAAATTATATTTAATAGAGGCTCAATTTTGTCTGGTAGATTTAATACTATTTTTCCAGTAGGGCGATCAATCGCGTTTTGTTTGCGTTCCATGAAATGTTCATTAAGTTTCCGCGCAATTATAATGGACGCACTTTATTTTCTAACAAACCGAAACCAGTGAGCAAACGGCGGATCACGGTGATGTGCAGACAGCAATTTTCGACGAGATGAATGGCCAAGACACGGAACTCTGCAGCTCAAATCGCGAAATCACGTGTTTTTGACGTTTGTCCATTTATAATTACTCTCTCGCTATACGGTGAGTTTTATTTGACGATACTTTAATTTGATGAAATGTTTTTGGGTCAAAAAGCATTTGTATGTACGAATAGGCACGAAAATGGGAAGAGAAAATACGCGTTCATGAAGTCGAATGGCGTTATTCAATCAATTGATTGGACGGATTGGAACTGAACTTTAAACAATTATATAAATTTGTCTGGAGACACTTTTTAGTCGGAGTGTAAGTTTGGAAGTGGTAATTAATGAAGTTTTGAATGAGCTAACCGGTTCAAAACACGATTACACGATTGAAAAAAAATTGATCGAATGACCGATGAAAAAAAGAGCGAAAAAAAGCTCGACAGATGGCGAACTTTTACGAGCGGATTCGAATGTCCGACTGCATAATACTTGCGTTAATAATTCTCTTTTATAGTACTGGGAAACCATTCACTTAAACGTTTTATATATTGCTGCCGATTTTGCACTCGTATTCAGGCATCGAAATTTCGAAGATTTCAAAAATCGAAGTTTGACAAGATTTTTGATTCTTCCCTAACAGTGAAAAATATTATTTAATATTAAAAAAAATTTGAGGACTATTTTTAATATTAAAAAATATATTAAAAGAAATTATTACAGAAACATTAAAGGACGCGGGTTCAAATCCCCGCTATAGCAAGGAAGATTTTCAGCTGTTTGAAAGGTTTTCAAAAAATGATTAAAATAATGTTTTGAATATTATAAACATATTATATAAATATTTTTTAATGTTTTTATATTAAAATTTAATAATATTTTTTAAATATTTTTTAAATATTATTTATTTACTTATTTATTTAATATTAAAAAAATTTTAGAAATATAAAAAAAAAATTTTCACTGATAGGGTTAATACATTTTAACAATTTTAGAGATTCTTTTTCATTCCCAAAAAAGTAGCACAAACAATTTAAAAAAAATTATATCAAACTGAATGGACTATGTAATGCGGTAGATTATATTTACAACTTTCATTTCATACCAATTTTATTATTCGTCGAAAATGTCTTTTTAAACGAGCGAGATTATTTCCGTATGAAAATAATTTTTCATATTTCAAAATGCTTCCAAATTAAAAACGTTAAAACATTCTTGGAAATATGACATTCGGTTGAAAAAGTTTATCGTTTCGAAAAGAAAATTAATAGGATATTTTAATAGGAGATGCATCTTTTCGGTGAAAGACATCTTTTGAAGGAACAGATTCTGTTGTCAGAAAAAGAATGGTTTAATTTGAACTTTTAAAAATAAATCTCCTCCTTTGAAAACCACTACCTATTTCACTTTGACAAATTTTCAAAATATTCTTTTGCACTCAAAAAGAATATTTCATTAACACAACGAAAAACATAAAAGATACCTTCTGTGGATCTTAAAACATTCTTTTTGCGAAAACCCTAAACGAATAATTCTTTCATTTTCAGTGGTCCTCCAATGAAAGACATTTCTGCAGCAAACACCATTAAATAGACTTTTAGAAGACTCGAAGAAAAGAATTTGCGAAAAAAACTTGCAAGTAAACCCAATAATGTCGCATTGATTATTTCGAGTGGTCCCTACGTAAATAATGCTCGAGACGAAACATTCCGGCGAATGATTTGCCTTTCCGGTCGGGCCGGGACGGAATTTTGTTGCGCGCTTTGCGCGAAATTTCGCCGGCGTACCTTTGAAACGAAAGCTTTTCTCGACTTATTTCGTTTAATGTAATGCAGTCGGACTTTTTCGTCGCAAAAAATGCCGGCTTTTCGGAAATCAAAACGCGAGATTATTCATTTATTCGCGCGAACAAAGCGATGACACTGTGCGTATTTTTGTTTAAATTTAACAGCCCGGTAATTGGATCCGATGGATTTTTTATTCAACTTTTTCACGCTCCAAGTGCGCCGAATGCGCGCAAATGAACACCGACATTTGGAACGCAAATTTCCGGCGGCCGTTTTATTATCAAACACGGTGTTTTTCGGCGAGAAATAGCGGCAATTGCGTTATTTCGGAGTTCGTTGCGTTGCAAATAGGGACGCGTTATTTTTTATTGAGACACCTTTTTATTTAGCGCTAATAAAAACGCTGAAACAAATTGTCACGCTTCGGTCGACTGAAAAATAAAATTTTTGTTTTCAGAGGGAAATCAATCGGGATGTGGATAAATTTATTATACGAACATTGATTCGCTTCCGAAACAGCGGCATTCAACAAGTTTTTGGCAGTTACATTATTCGTGGGACATTGTTCGGATAATTTTACACCGAAAGTTGAGTTGTTTTCAATGCGCGGAATACTAGACAGAGTGGAATAATAGCTTCGTATATTTTTGGATGAGTTTGATAATATTTTATGTGTTTAAATATATCTTTAGAAATATACCATTGAAAAAAGGATTTAATTTTATTTTACATTTACAATGAAAAGTTTGATTAAATATAATTATTAATTCATTTTTTATTTTTTAAATTTAAATTAAAATTATAATAAATTAAATTAAAAACAAATTTTATTTTTGTAATTATTAAAATTAATAATTTTAATCCAGCTAAATGGGGTAGAAAATTTAATATGACATTTAATATATCGTTTAATTCAATATGAATGATAACAATTTATTTATTTAATATCAATTTTCATCATATTATAAATTTAATACCCCATCCCACTGAAAAAATATAATTAATAGATTTAATATTACTGTAGAATGAAAAGTAAGAGTGTTCTTGTTTTATCACAAAAAATTTCCACTTGAAATATTTTAATAATAGTTAATTTGCTGTAAAATGTTTAGTTTATTGATAAACATTTTACAAATAAAACTATTTACTGTATGTAATTAATTGTACGTTGAATTTGATCAATATTTTATTTTATTTATCGGAATAATAAAACAACATAAACTAACATTCACATTTTATTACTCCACTCTATTCGTATGCAGTTCAATATTTCTAATGAAAATCCCACTTCTGCTTTATTCCTGAAGTAATTAAATTTACTTTTTGACGTAAAAACCTCGGTCATTCCAGCACATATTATTTGGCCAATTTATTGCAAAAATGCATCTGCTGCTCTGCGTTTAACCTACTTTTTGCCGTCGATCCTATGGATAACACGGTTTAATTTTCATTTGTTTCAATTCGAACAATGAATTTTTAAAAAAACTTCATTTTCTCTCGCAGATTTCTTAACTACAAATGAATTGCACATTATACAAGTAAACTATACAAAAATACTATTAAATCTTGTTACGTTGTAAGTTTTTTTTAAGTAGTAAATTATTTATCTCACTTGGAATGTTAACATGCTGTTGTTTCATCGAACCTTCATCTGGCAAAATTCGCTATTTGTAAGCCCCCTCGAGAAAGCAGAAAATGAATTTTTTGCATCCGCGAAGAAAAGCGATGGCGCACTAAACATTTATTTCCGGCAGATAAACAGTTCGACTGGTCGAGGAACAAGCAATCCGTTTTATCACGGTAATCAAACGAATTTATTCGGGCGGCGTGCATAACCCAGAAAATGTTTTTACTTGTGTCGAATTGGCCGAACGTGTTATGTAGATCCGTCTAATAGACGGGAGTACTCTCGGCGAAACACTCTAAACAAATTCTGCCCCACGAAAATCTCGCGCGTCGATGACCTCGTGAAAATAAATCCCGTATTCCATCGCACTACTAAATTGATAAAAATCGAATTAGTTACTACAACCAGGAAGAAATTTTTGTCGAAAAAATGGTGGAAATGGCAATTTTTGTACACTGTAGAAATACTGTAAAATTCAAGTATATTCTTTCTTAAATATTTTAATTGATTTATTTTTAATATAATTTTTAAAGTTAATTTTAATTTTATTCTTGTATTGTTTTTATATTTTATTATATTATATTATATAACATTACAATTAAAAATTAAACAATAATTAAATTAAAAAATTAATATAAAATATTTTAAATATTTAAAAAAATATACTTTAATTTTAAAGGCGACTGTGAAATTATAGGTTGCCTGAGTTCTAACCTCAAATCAGATACAATCCAGTTATTATTTGTCGAAATGACGAAATATGTTACTCGATATTACATTTGAAAAAACAAAATAACAAAAAAAAAGTAAAATAGTAAATATTACAATAATTATATTAACTATAAGAAATAGTGCTTAACCTAACCACTTTTATTTTAGTTTAGTTGTCCTAAACATTTTATGGTTACAGTAACAATACATTTAATATTTACTCTGACTACATTTTATACCTAAACTCTAAATTAACAATTTAATGGTTGAAAAAACTCAATTTTTCTCTGAATGTACGCCCACATGGGTTTTCATTATACAAAACCAAGACGGATTCGCGTCATCAATCGAAATCGGTAAAAAGTGCAATCCATCGAAACGCGCATGTGTATAGGCAACGGGAACTTTATTTTGCAGGTAAAATATTTAGGGCGGAATGTGAAAAAGTTTATCTTGCATCCCATTTACGAGGGTCCGTCGAAGTCGGTCGTTTCCATAAGTTTTTCGCGATATCCGACGTTTTGTCGAAATTTGATGGAAACCAATTATCTCGGGACACACAGCCTATTAAACTTTTTCCGCGCGAAATTAATCAATTCGGCGCTCGAGGATGGGATTAGCGTGTATTCCCGATTACATCTTTGAAAGGCGAAAAATATCCATTACATCCCGCGCGGCAATTTTAATCACTCCGATATGGAATTCGTGGAATTGACCGGATGACAAGCGAATTGCACTCGCGGCCGCATCGGTTCGACGCATTTGAGAGTGCTTTTGGATGTTCACAAGCTGTTCCTAGTCAGATTTAATATGGATATATATATTAAATAAAGAAAAACAGATATATATATATATATTAGTATATGATCAAACCACATCCTTGTAGAAATAAAATCTCTAAAAATCTCTGACAAAGTCTGAAAAAGTCTGACAGTTCCAATTCTGAGATTTTTTCAGTTTGAATTTCAACCATTAAATTTTCATGGATTTTCAGAGATTTTGAGGGATATTTCAGATATTTAAATAAGTGTATTTTCTCTGAAAACGTCTGATAATTGGGACTGTCAGAATTTTTCAGAGTTTTTCAGAGATTAATTTCTACTAAGGCATCAGACTTATATGTTTTATCACTGACAAATCAGATCAGATTTTATATTATGTGTGATCAAAATTTCCAAAATTTTTCAGAATTTCCAGATTGCATTAGATCTTTCTCAGTGGGATCAAACCATGTTAGATCGGGTAGATCTTATCTCAAATCAGATCTTATCTGACATCACATCAGATTTTATACCAAGTCTGACGAGATCCCATTTGTACTACTGACCCGAACAGAAAATGTTGTTTAATGCTACATTATTCTTAAATTAGATCTTCCTACACTGAGATAACTTTTTGAAAACTTTGAAAAAAACTTTGAAAACAATTTGTTCATTGCTTTTACGATATATATCGTAAAGCCTACGAATTTGTCGTAGTTTTTACGAATCAATTTTCTCACTACCATCTTCCTTCATGAAATGTGACACAACATTCCATTTCAGATCTGAAACTCGATGGAATCAATCTGATCACTGAAACTCCAAGTCTCATCTCGCATTAGATCTGACTGACATCTCTCGTGAGATGTTGACGTCAGTCCATTACGGAATTAATTGATCGCCGGAAAAAGTATCTTTGCGAAAAAGCGGCATTTTTCGAGGCGCGAGGCACGATTTCCGGCGAGACGCCGCGCATTCAATGAGCGCCCGGCGAATTCACGTTTGGCCTATTTAAAACCACACTCCAGCCCCAAATGCATGTATCGATCTATGCCGCGCGGTGACGTTCGTAAAAGCATAAATGATGAGATTCGCAATACGGAAAGTAGACGACGCGAGCACGAGATCGCAGTCAGAATGGGGCAAGTGGTAAACACGGCGTATGGTCAGACACATATCACGACGCTGTTTAGCGAGGTATCCGGTGCATTGAGTCGGTCTCGTTGATTCCGACGTTGCATTCAAAACAGGGGTCTGTGATATCACAGTGTACCTGAGTTGTGGGTTTTTGGAAAAAGAAATCTTGGAACACATTGCACGAACATTTTTTACTTTTTTTTCATGCTGGGATCTGTAGAGAAATGAACTCAGGCAGAAAATGTTAAGTAAAATAGTTGCATAAATCCAACCAGATATTTGAACAAATTAACATTTGGTAAACTCAAGGATTTTAGTCAAATGAACCAAAATTTCGTTAGTTTCATCAAATATAGATAGTGCTATGCTAATAAAATATTTTTATCCAAAAAATTTTTTACTGCAAAATTATAGCAAAGAAAAAATACGGTGTCTAATTAGATTTCTAATGTATTCGTCTGATAATGAGATGGTAGATTATACCCTTTGTAGATTATAGTAATCAAGATTTCTGTATGCATGTATTGTAAGGTATATGTTGAGAAAGCAAGATGGGTTGAGTCAACGAAATTAATTCAGTTGACAGAAAGTGATTGGGGGAATTAATTATTTAGTACAATGAACTCAGTATTTAGTTATCTCAACTAAATTGTTGAATTTCAGTTTTAGAAAAAAATAAGTGTTAAAGAAATCTACATATTTTTTAAAGAAAACTATTCGTCTTGACGAAAAATACATGTGAAAAAATTCTCTTTCAGTAGGACAAGGTTGATTCATGAAGAAAAGGCATTCATATGCCTTTTCTTCATGAATCGGTTGTGCTTCCATATTAATTATTGGCTCTCCTTTATTGTTTTCTATCACAACGTCCTCAAAATAGATCCACTACATGTTTTATAAAAAGTTTTTAGATGGTATATATTATGAAGAGTGAATGAGTTTAAATGACAAAGTGTTTTATTCTCGATAAAGCGACTAAAAATAAAACATGTAATACTTTTTCAATCGTACGACGTGTAATAAAAAATTCATTTTAAGCTCTTTAAATTGCTTTATTGCACCGTTACACCATGAACATGAACCTAAAAAACATTATTAAATAAAAAAATGTTTCAAAAAATAAATGACAAACAAAATGTATATCCCATTAATTTACAATTTACACCATAAACTACCCTATTTTTCACGTCATAAAATAATAAATAAAAATAATAGATACCCAATTGTTCTGAAGAAAACAACGAAATGGACGATACGTCCCAAACGTTTTTTGTCCCAGAAACCCTTTTCTCAATTCCCAATCCACCTATCCCCCGATTCCTCGTAAACTTTCATGTTTACATTTCCCCCAATCGTCTAAAAATGCTCATCTTTACACTGCCGTTCATTAGACTGATTCCTCCACTCACGCATTCTCCGAAACAATTGCGTCCGAATTAATTCAGTAGTCGCGTTTGCCCCGCAATTTTTCCCGCAAGCGATCGATAAAAGTGGACAAATGCAGCGTAACGCGAAACGGAGCCAGGTAAAGCTGTAAAAATTTCAGCAAAAGTTAGAGAAACGCGCACTCTAATTTCGGGAATTGCCGAATGCCTTTTCGGTTCGACGGGCAGCCGAATTAGATAATGGATTGACGTCGACATAAGCCGCGCGCCTCACTTTGTAATTTTCTTCTGTCCGTTCGAGCGAGGCCGAACCAGGCGAATTTCATTCCGAATGGACGTCAGTTTTTCAACAGACTTCGCTCCATTCGTTTTCTTTTTAAGTTTGACCATTCGAGGGGGAGGGGGGGGGGTACATTGGGCGATTATGATGGCAACTCGGATTGCTATTTCATGCTGTGGTTCCACTGTTTTTATCGACGAAGGAGCTGACAATAAAGCCTTTTTGTATATTTTTATACCCAAACTGGGAAAGCACTTCTGCTCCGTAAATAGGGACACTCTGTCTGCGAAAAACAGGCGAACACTAAAACACTTTCGTTGAAAAATTCGGAATTTCGTTTGTTAAATAACAATGACATAAAAATGAAAACGAAAAAGTTGTTGGACAGAAAAACATTTTTTTATCAAATAATCATTCGTTCTGTATGGAATGGGATATTTTGGTATTCATTTTAAACTTAAAAAATCGTAAACCATTAAAATAACATTTTATTTTTTTATTTTTACATTTTTTTACAATTTGTTAAACATCTTTATATCTTTATTAATTAAACGAAATGTATTTAACGTAGAATCCACCAACTGCAAAAATCATCAACCTTCACGAACAAGTACAAGGTTAATATATCTATATATACCATTTTATAAAAGTTAGACATCAGCGAATATTGATGAAAATTTAGACAATCAAAGTGACGGATGAAACTTTTCTTTAGTTAAAACTATTATAAATGCTGAGATTTTGATTGGACGATATAATAGCCTTAATCGAATCGGTCGTAAAATTGAATTTCGGGAACGACAATGGCGGTTCGGTCGGATAAAAATGTAAGGAAACAGAGCATGCAAAAAGTTGGACGAGAAGGAAAAAGCGGCGGGCATTCGTTTTCAATTAAATTTCCGCCATTTAAGTTCAATCAGATTCGGATAATTTAAACGGACGTATCGAGTGTCGGTCCAATATAAAGGCGCGAAGTAACGCGAGCCTTTATATTTATCACAATGTTGATACCCGGCGAGTCGAGTTTCGCGTTGCGTCGAAAATAGCGATTCTCCGCGGACTTCTTGAAACTTTATCGCGTTAGATTTATGTCGAACTTATATTCACTTAAAACAAGTTGGAGGCTACGTGCCATCGCCGCGTGTCGAAAATTCAATCGATTTGGCGTCACGCCACTTGGCCATTTTTACAAGCAATCTATCCACGAAAAACGCCACGGGATATCACGTTTTGCCTCGCGTTCATTAAATCGGCCCTTTGCTCGAATGTCCTGCGTGTTACTATTTTTTTTGTTGACGCGAAGTGAGATGTGGAACAAAATTTGTAATAAAACATAAAATAATATTAAAAAAAATAAAATTTTTAATAAGATTTAAAATTTGAAATTTTTTATCTTTCAAAGTATTTCAAACGAAATGTTAAAAATTATTTTATCATACATTTTAGGATTTTTTTCATTTTTTTTAATTCAATTTTAAATTTAAAATTAAAATTTAAAATTTAAAATTGAATTTAAAAAAATGAAAAAAATCCTAAAATTTATGAATATAAATTTTATAGTTTTTTAATAAATTTTAGGATTTTTTTCATTGTTTTAAATTTTAAATTTTAAATTTTAAATTGAATGTAAAAAAATGAAAAAAATCCTAAAATTTATGATAAAATAATTTTTAATATTTCGTTTGAAATAATTTGAAATAATTTTTGAAATAATAATTTGAAACAAATAAATTTTGAACAAATTATTTCATCAATTTTAAAGGATTTTCCAGTATTCTGGGGTTTCTTAATTGCCCAAACCTGTCGGGGCCGAAACAAATTAATGTGATTCGCGATTTTCAAACCAAACAGAAAAGTTAGCAGCCGCGTTTACCCAAAACTCCCGGGTTCAAGTTTTTAACGATATGCAAACACAATTTGCGACGGTTCTTTCGCGAGCAATCGATGATATTACGGAACCCCACGCGTCCGCGTTCCGACACCGTGAGCAAACGCGAAATGAGCTTCATTATACCGCCGTTACAGCTGACGATTTAATTTTCCGCGACTTCTCGCGACGCTCATTGTTTTATTCATTGCAGCGTCAAATTAATAAAGGCCGGCGTGGCAGTTCATGCGGCAGCTGGCGCTGCAACTTGTTTGCCGTTCGCGCAACTTTTGTTTCGCGGCGCCGGGATTCGCGTCAAACTTGGCAGATAAGTCAATTCGTTTGGCCGCGGCCAATTTTAATGCCCGCCGGTTTCGCTCGCAGTTTACGGCCTCGATTCGAAATTCGGCACGTTTCGCGCGATGGGGATTAGTGCGCGTCGTTGTTTGCCATTTTAATGGGAGAAAATGAGCTTTGGCCGAAACGAGGATGAAAAATGAAAATTAACGGTAATGGGCATGTGAGCACGGTTTCACGGTTCTTTCTGGCTAATTTTTATGTCTATTTTTAAGGCGAGACGTGAAAGGAGTTTTGATTGCGCATTTATGAGAAGTTATCTGAGTTTTTCGGTCTTATCAGGAATAGCAGTATTGAAACGAATTATAATTTTGTTCACGAGAAGAAGTTATGTAGTAATTTGTTTTTAGAGTGAAAAATAGAAATTTATATACATTTTTTATTTGGTTTACAATTTTGAAAATATTATAGAAATATTTAAAAAGTATTTTTTAAATATTTCTAAAATATATTTTGATATTAAATAATATTTTAGAAATATTAAAAATTTTTTTTTTATTATTCAAATATTATTAAAATATTTTTTCAATATTTATCAATAATTTTACAATTTTTACAATTTTAATAATATTTAAAAGATGTTTAAACATATTTTTTAAATATTAAAAAAAATATATTTTAAAGTTAAATAATAGTTTTCAATGATAGGGTATATTCAACTGTTCTTCAGTATCAAAAATATATCATACTTGTTTAACCAAAACGACACATTATGGGAATCCTTAAATCGTCGACACATGGACGTTTTACAGTAAAAAGGTGGTACTCGAAAAAGTTAATGTGACTTTTAAAACATGCTTGTACACTAAAACGATTTCACTTTATAGTCAAGCGAGTTTCTTTCGCCGTAAAATTATTTTCCTTCTGCCCCTAAATCCTGTTTCTTAGCCCTTTATCCTTTTGAGCGTAAACCCTTTCCCTTCATAGACGCTTTCTGCAACTCCAACTCAAATAATCGATTGAAATTCAAACTTATCTCGATCTCGGAATATTACTTTTTACCTACTTTTCCATTAATTATACTCGTTTAAAATGAAGATTGAAATTAAACTTTTTTTTAGAAAAGAGCACCTTGAAAATCACTTAATTACTCTAAAAGAAACTTTGGAAAACTTTAACAAATTTATATTAATAATTCTAAATTTCCAAATGTGAAAATTTTTTAAGTCCAAGAAACTCCTAAAACATCGTCGGAAGCTTCAGAGATTTCCTTTGAAAATTTTTCAAAGAAAATCTCGAAAAAATCTATGAAAAACAAAATCGCAAAAAAATTTTTTTCTCAAAAAACATTTTTTTCGAAAAAAAATTGTTTTTTTAAATAGTTTATTTTTGAACATTAGTTTTCTCAGTATAGTACCAACCAAATTAAATTGAGGAACTTTACCAAAGTTGTAACCAAAATTTTTTTCAGATTTTCAACAAGTTTGAAAATCTTCCAAATTTGACACTTTCACCTTTTTCATGCTATTTCCCTAATTTATCAGGTGTTTTTGAAACTCTAAAAATTCTACTTTCACCACACACCTATATTTCAAACATTTTTGCATTAACAAATATTTACCTTCGATCAGAACATTAGTTCGCCGATCGAACTGCATTATCCTTGCGAAATTAATTTCGATCGAGTTTCCGAGACAGCGCGTCAGCGATGTCCCGGTGCTCTCTTTCGGGTATGAATTATAACGACGTCGAAGTGTCCTCGGCTACACGTCTGCAAGTCTTTCCCCGGCGAACTTGTAAAATATACAACTCCGGCTTAAACTCGGCGAGATTGCTCGGCGGAGTCAAATTCGAGGTCCGCGTTTCGGCGCCGAACTTTCGTCCCCGGAAACGAGCCGGGCGAATCGAAGATAGAAGCGCGCCGGGCAAATTATATTATTTTTGCATCGGCCGATTTCGAGCGCGCGGCATCCGGCCATGCATATTGCATGAGACAGTTAACAATTCAAAATAGCCGCGGCGCGACGTTAAAATATATCCCTTAAATTGTGATTAGGCAGCTGAGAAGTTACATCTAGGGTGAAGGAGAAAAACAAATGGCATAAGCTAAGAATTTCCGGTTAAAAATAGTCTGTCAGAGTGATGCGAATTTTTTCCTCTTGAATTTATGTTAACTGAATAATTTTTTTTCGAAATGTAAAAAAATTTGTTTAATTGTTTAGAGATTTTATTTATCATATATAACTAAAATAATAATATGACATCCTCAGTCAATTATTTTAAAAATGGTTTTTATTTGAATATAAAAATTTCTTCGTGAAAATCGATATTTAAATATCAGGTCAGGGATATTAAAAAAAGTACTGAGCGGCTGATTATTATTCAATATTAATTAATGTTTAACTGCGATATTGTTGGTATAATGATCATCTTTATTCAGTGGCCATCTATATTCATGATAATGCATCGATAATTAGTAATTATAACTTCATTACACTACCAAGCGGAACGGATGTTAGGTCACTGGCGTGTTCGTAAATAATTGTTCTTTATCGAGAATGGGAAGAGGTGAAAGAATTAATTAAAAGGTGAGGAATAGTTATCCAGGTGGTAATTACGTCTGGAGAATTGGCATTTATGGATATTTAAGGAGACGAAGAATGGATCGTAAAATTACACGTAGTGTGTTTTTATGTTTTTATTTTATTTTATTTTATAATTTTTTTATTTTTTATTTAATTATAAGGAAACATACACTTTTTCTGGGGAAATACGCCGAGTATTAAAAAACTTTAAAAGTTTCGGAATGAAATAAATTTGAAGTGTTCCGCGCGAACTTTTCGCGTTTGAACTGACTTTCGTTTATGAAAAATGAGGATGAGGAAATTCCCATATTTAAGGCATCGATTAGGTTTTATATTTATTTGATGACTTTATGTTAATTATTCAAAGTGTATTTTTTCATTGGAACTTGCTTCCATAACTATTTATATCGGACTTTTGCAGTGGATTTTTTATGGACACTAAAGAATTTTAAATTGCCAAGGCGAGAAAAAATGTAAAATTTTATTAACCACTTCAGTACAAATAAATGAAAACCATACGGTAGACACTGAAAGTTAACATTTACTTCACTTTTCCCGAATATTAAATTTAAATTACGTGACCATGCATAATGCTACCCAAACCTTTTACTCCGTTCAATTAAATTCGACGAAAACTTGTAAAAGTCACGACAAAAGAATTCTTCGTCAAAGAATAGTTCTTGGAGAAAATTCTTCGAGAGATCACCGTTGGTTTTTTAATCATCGAATATAATATCTGCATTTGCCGAATCAAAGACGATTGTTATCGGCGGGAAACTTTCGCGAAAAGAAAATCCGTTGAAAGGAAAATCCTTGATGAGTCTTGAAGGAACCTCCTAATGGATGCTCCATATATATATATATATATATGTACGCCTACCATTCCTTTATCGCCGACGAAACTACCAACAAATGGTATTTTACTTGCCAAAGCGAAACCAAATTAAGCGGCCATATAACAGTTTATGAGGCGATTCTACATTTCGTTTCACCTGTTCCTTACTAAATGTACCACAGAATAAAAATTATAGTCTCCTTACCTCCGCGCGCCGTTCAGTTTATTATGTGTTACGCATTTTAGTCGATCGTCAAATCGTCCAGATATTCGAGATCATGCGATATTATGCGATATGTAATTGTTACAATGACAGGACTGCCTGCACTCATAGAAATATGCGATTTGATTGAAAAACAATATCTTTACTACCGAATTTTTTATTTCTTTTAATTATTTATTATTATTATTTATTTATTTATTATTTAAGCATTCTTCAGTTTACAAAATAACCAGGAAAAATGGATGAGAAAATTTACTATTCGAATGATCCTTATTGTCGATTTTGAGGTTTTTAGGTTATTTTTTGGGCTATTTATTTTTTAAAATAATCTAAAAATAAATAATAAAATTAAAACAAAATTAAATAAAATTTATTGTATTTTATTCCCTATATAATAAAATAATATCAATTTATTTTATTTTATTAAAAATTAATTTTATTAAGGAAAGTATTCTATATGTAAAAAAAAGAATTATTTTTTAACATTTTTTAAATAAAATAACAATTTAAATTTTTATTTAAAAAAATTATAAAATTTATAATAAAACATATGCATTGTAAGAAGTGATAAAAAATGTTTAATAATTTAGAAAAACTTTTTTCACGTTCCAGTAATATCCAAATGAATAACCCGTTACTTTGCCAGAATAAGCGTATCTGCTATTCGTCCAAAGACAATGTCCACCATATTGAAACGAAAACTCGAGCAAACATAACCGGAGACGAATAAGGGGACGACAAGCCGTCCGCACTCTTGGAACAAGTCGCTCGAAGCACGTCAAATACACTCGAACGAAGTCACAAGCTGACTTGATACTCTTCCAAACCAACTTTCCGCGAAGCCCAGAAGCGCAAGATGCCCTTCGGATCATCTTGATTTCGCTCTCCGGACGCCCTGAACTGGAGCTATTTCGGCGCCCCGAACTCGTTATTTTTTCGCGCAATTTTTTCGTTATCTCACTCATTAGGCTCTTTATACTTTTATCCCTAAAGTACGCCATATTTCGAGCCTGCGGGGGAGAAGACACATTAGTTTCGGCTCCGCGAAATTAGAGTGAATTCCAAATTAGGCATTTGCGATAAGCGTTTCGCTTCTTTAGCGATGGCGATTTAGTCTTCAGCCGTAAAACACGTGGTGGAAGCTTTATTTCGGTCAGTCGGCCGCAGTTCAGTAATTGCCGTAATCAGTCTCTCTCGCCTGCGAACCGTTTGCAACCTTGACACGCTTCTCGGATTTTTGCGAGGCCATTTTTGTGGGCAATAAACTTTTACGTTGACAACACAGTCGTTTGTGGGAATTAATGGCTAATAGTGTATTCCAGGATATACTGCACGTTATTTTCCAGCTTCAAGAAGGAGTTGGAATAAATTAATGAAACTTTAATTTACGTTTAAGGACTAATTGAAGGGAAATACAGTTTTTCGATGAAGTAGATATTAGGGGTAGTGTATTTTTTAAAGCAGAAAATAATGTTTTTTTCGGAAAAAAGGAAATGGAGTTTGTTTGAACGTCTGAGAACTTAACCTAAAAAAGGAAACTCCATTTCCTTTTTTAGGTTAAGTTCTCAGACGTTCAGTTAGAAGTCAATTTTTTAATTTTTTTTAATATAAAAAATTTAAATTTAGCATTATATTTAATTTAATATGAAAAATAATATTAGATTTAATATTGCATATTATGAATATGATATTAAATGTAATATGAAATTTCTTATTAATGTTTTCACATTAAATATTAAAAAGGGGCTCAATTATGATAAATTTAATATTAAATTTAACACATTTTTTAGTAGGATTGTCATTTTTTGGACTTGAAATGCTGAAATTAAAAAAATGAAAAATTAATAAATACGAAGTCCCAACATTTCAAAACGATTAACTCCAAAATTTGAAAATTTTTATTGAATAACTATTTAACTACCTCTTGAAATTTAATACGAGTTTTCTCTTCAATAAATATCAATCCTGCCATCATTTCAACAATTTCGATTTGCCAACTCGGTACGCAATTCCGTACTTCTTTCCGCGCATTTTCCCTCGATAATTTCTAATCCTTCGTTCCCACCCTCAGTTTTCCCTCATTACCACTCAATCCGCCATCTTTATTCCATTCAATTTTCGAACAACTAATGAAACAATCTCGACTCCAATTCAGCGTTCGACGAGTAGCCTTATTTTGTTATCAATTTCCACCTGCATATAATTCCCGGCGTCTGCGAAACCCCGCAAATCCGGCGCTCCGTTCCAAATTATTACATCAATCAAACGATTCGGATTTCGCGTTTACCTGCGAAAAATCAAATCGCTTTAAAAGCGGTTCTCCTTAGTTGCCGCGGGAAAAGAAAAGTCGCGGCGTTCGAATATAAACAGATGGAACGAGATATGAATTGCCGACGAAGCACGTGACTCTTATTCGAAGTCCATCTTTTGTCGCGAATAACAAATTTATGGCGCCTCCATTTTCCTAAGCCAAAGCCCTTCCAGCGAGAAACGAGGGCTGCATTTTTTCCGACATCGCACACTATCAACGTTATCCCGGATAATTTCAGGAATACGATATTTATTTAGAGTTTCGCGAAATTCAATAAACTTCCGCGTCTTACATTAAGTAAAGTGACTTTCGCTGGAAAATGTTTGCAGATCGATTTTATTTTGAAAATTGGTAAGATTTTTTTAATTGCTTCTTGACGATTTTGAATTGTCATTTTATTAAATTTAAAAACTGAAAATAGGTTGTTAAAATTTCTTAAATTGTATTAAAATTTGTATTAACATTTCTTAGATTTTCTATTCCATACAATTATTTAACTCCTTATGAAACTCTAAAAAATGAAATTCTTCATTGTACTTGATATTTTACTTAAACAATAAGTCTATGTTTTTCTGAAAAAAAATGTTTGCAAAATATCTTTCTATTTGTCTTCAGTAATTATTGTTTCTGGAGTTACTTTTTGAGCCAACCACGAAACAGTGAAAATTGCGACAAGCTTTTCATTTTTCTAAGTGCGAGCAAAAAACAAAAGACTGGACGCGTTTACAAGCGACCAAGCGAGCTGCATGCCGATTGGCTGAGGACCGTAAATCTGAAAAGAAAATTCATTCGCGAACTGCAGTTTCCTATTACACGGCGGGGCTTTGCGGGACTCTAAATTAAGAGCTTCATTCAACTATGTCGCCCTTTAACCTCTTTGTTTGCGAAAACTGAACGAAATTTAATAAATTCAGCGTGAAAGTTGGTCTGGAATCAAATTGTGGTAAAATTCTAAAAAGAAGTCGAAAACTTTCATCTGAAAATGTTTTTTGCTCAGTTTTCATCCCAAACGTTTATTTTAAACATTTATTAGATATTTTACGGTTTTTGTTTACTCTGGAAAAAACATATTGGATTATCAATTATTTATGATCAGTTGATCGACTGTTTTTGCTCTTCCTATTTTTATTCGATTTAAACCGTTTTCCGATATTAACTGCGCGTTATTTGATGCACTGAAGCATTTTCAATGGGATCGCCATAATATTAACGAAGCGCATAAAGTTTCGTAATTACGAGTACTCTCGTGTTGCAGATATTAAATGAAAAAGTCGGCAAGTTTAAATTAACATTTACGGCGGACTAGGCACTGTAATTACCGAGTTTGGCAAGAGTGCATAGTAATTGATTTGTAGTGCGTGCCATTCTTGGAATACAGAGACGATCTTTATTTGGTAATCAAACTTCCGACAAACTGTTTTGAAGTGAGTGCTATTGATAAGCAATTACATTTCATCGACAATAATTCGCTATTAAACGCAAATAAATTCTTCTTAATTCATAAAAAAGTTTACAATAGTACAACATTTCTATTTTTATATTTATGGAAATTTATATTTAGTTTAAAATTTTAAAAATATTTTATTTAAATTTTATAATTTATTTATTTATTTATTTAAAATTTAATATTTTTAATTTTAAATTTAAAAAATAATAAATTTTAAAAATACATTTACATTTTAAATTGCATTTTCATCTTTACATAGCTTATTAGCATTAGATTGTAACAAACAACCCTTTTTAAAATAAAAAAATTGATTAAATTAAATTAAATATTAAAATTAAAATTTATTTTGTAAAATAATTTAATTTTATAAATAAAACTTTGATAATTTCATCTGTAAACCCAAATTCTGCCCAAGTAAATTTTGAACTATTATTAAAATTATACATTGAAGGTATTGTTACTAATGTATTGTTTCGTGGAATGTAATATTAATTTTTGGTAAATAATAATGAGTAAAGACGCTGTAATTTAATCGATTTAGTTGCTTATTAACTTTGCACAAAAAATGAACAAAACCTTTCAGCGTTTGAAAAGACGATGATTGATAATTAATCCCTTCGAACTCCGAACGAGGAACTTAAATAAAAGTCCAAGTGAGCACGTTAATAAGAGCTTCCTCGTACTGTTCGAAGTTGAAAAGGTTGAAGCACGATTAATGTAATTAACTTAATATTTTAGTCTGATGAATTTTTTAATTTCGTATCAGAAAGTTTAATTTCGTATCAGAAACAATTTGGAAGACAGTACTCTCCGGATCATAAGCGTTAGCAATTATCAAATTTCACTTATTGAAAAATCATATTTTAATACTCTTTTTAAAATCTGAAAACGTTTTTAAATAATCGTCAAATTAAAAAATTTGAAAATGTGAAACAATCGTTCTTAGAAAAGAATTTATTTGTTTAATTTTTTTTTATTTATTCATTACTTTTTAGAAATTAATAATGACACTATTAATTAAATATGTTCCTTAACGTCATTTTTTGCAAAACATTTTCATTATAACAGAGTCCAATAAAATTGAAAATGATTGTCACAGATCATATTAAGTAATGCGCTTAATAAATAAGTCCAAGAATGAAATAGTCGTCTGCGGTAATATCTCTGATAAAGAACGTCTCGATACTTGTGCGCTACTTTGTCAAACCCGCGGTATATCCTATAAATCGTTGATTTTCCGGGCACAATTTTTTCCCCAAACGTTCTGTTCGACTTTTATTGCTCTTCCCTTACAATTTATTGTTTCTTCGTGGAACTTCCGATTTCCACCAAGAAAAGCTGCGATTCTCACCAACTCAGATTTTTCAGCTATTCGTTACTTACTTGAGATATTTCAATATAAGACGTGAATCGACGGCGAGAATGAATCGACTCCAAATGGAAAGTCGATAGGCAAAAGTAATTTTTTACAAAATTTTCTTTATTTGTTTAACAAAGGGTCCAATTTCAGTCGTTTAATATTATTAAACGATTTTAAGTCGTTTAATATTTAATTTTAAGATTAAAAAAATTGGACAATTAGTATTACAGATTTGTTTTAATTCTTTTAATTTTAATTACATTTTTTCAATTCGATTTTTAATTTTAATTCAATTAATTTTAATTTTAATTGTAATTTTAGTTTTAATTTTAATTTTAATTTTAATTTAATTTTAATTTTATTTTTAGTTTTAATTTTAAATTTAATTTTAATTTCATTTTAGTTTTAATTTTAGTTTTAGTTTTAACCTCCCTATTAATTTTAAAATAATTTAATTTAATTTAATTTAATTTAAATTTGATTTTGAATTTCATTTTAATTTTAATTTTATTTTTAGTTTTAATTTTAATTTTGATTTTAGTTTTAGTTTTAACCTCCCTATTAATTATAATTTAACTTTATTGAATTTTAACTCGGATTTAATTTTTTGTATTCATTGTCACCGTAATTAGGCGTGATAAATGCCCCAACATGAAATCGCATTAACTTTTTTCTCGAAAGAGAAATTTCTGTTTGAAAAAGAATACTCTGGTTTTCGTGAACAGACAATCCCGAAAAGTCATAAAGATTGATAAAAATGGGACACAATATCAGCCGAAAACAACGATTTATTACACTTCGCGACCCGACATGTTGTTGTTCCGAAATATTATTTCAAAGTTTGCATCGCATTGTTTCAGAGTCGTCGGGCCTCAAATGAATTTTTCTACCGAAAAGATTATATCTGCAGCTGCTCGCAGTTAACTGTTGGCCATTTCCGTTATGTTTCATTTAAAGTCAATTTCACTCTGTTTTACCCAAAAGCTCATTAAAGTTCAGTTGAAAAATGGATGTCTCTCATTTATTCCGAATTTGGACCGTTTATTTTAACTGATTCAAGTATAATTAATCGCTCGAATGTTGGCGTTATATTGAAACAATTTAAAGGTTTAACTGTAGTTATTAGTTATTATCATTATCGTTCTAAACTGATTTAGAAATTTTAATAATAGAGGAACTAACTGGTAATCAATTTCATGCAGAATTTAGCGGATAATTAATGTGCACTTTAGCGATAAATAACAATTAGCACTTGGTTCATAATTTATGTAGAACTAATGTATACAGCGGGCGGTATGTTAGTTCAATGGCACATTTTTTCCGAGTACAAAACTTTTCTCGTAAAATTTCTGCTAGAAAACTTTTGCGTAAACTTCACAAATCCTCAGGAGCGCAAGTATACATCACTTAAATTTGACAGTTCGATGGAATAAGTTACAATCATTTGATGTGGTGCATAAACCTCAATTTTTGGCAAATAAAATTCCAAAAAAATTTTGGCAAATGAAAAAAATGAGAATATTTTTGGGACCAAATAAGACGCTTTCTCCGCCTATTTTATCAGACGAATTAAAGTTTAATAACATTTAGCATTTATCTTCATTAATGTAATTAATGTAATAAAAGTACTTTTTCTATCGCACGATCTAAATGTTTAACTTTGGCAGTCCGAAAATAAATCATGACCAAAAATATTTTAGTTTACGAGAAGTATCGTAAAATATGTGTGCAATAAAGAAGGAGGTATCAAACTTAACGTTTCGAAACGCCCTGCAACTAATACCTCGTTGTATTTCGAAGTTGATAAACTAACTCTCGGCTCAAGGGATTTTCCGCGAGGAATGTAATCCCGTCCCGGAAAAACATTCGGTTAATTTAACGATCGATGCTGTGTTGAATTAATAGCACGTGTTTTTACATCAAAAGTCATTAAATAAATATCACAAATAACGAACATCTCGAGTAAATTTCATTTCCGCCCTTCTCATCTTAGAGGTTCTGAACAGCGAATTGAAACCTTAATTTTTTATTCGCAGAAACATCCGTATTTCGAGTTGTAGTGTAATCTATTGCAAATTTGATAAGATTGACAAAATGTCGACATATCTCGATGTCTTTGTCTCACTTTTAGCAGGTACAATTTTATATTGAAAAATTACAAAATATTCCAAAATGTCTTCAAACACTTTTTTTGAAGATTTTTATGAAACAAATTACTAAAAAAAATGAAAAATACTTTCTTGAAAAAAATACACTTTTTTATTAAAATGAATCCTCATCTTTAAGATTTCCCAAAACTATAGTTCAAAGTAAATTCGATAAAATTCCCAAAACTTAAATTAAAAAAATTTTAATGTCTCCAACTTTCTCGATGCAATGGTTAATCATACTTTTATGAAAAGAAGGAAGATATGAACGGATTGGCAAAATTGCCGAAAAGTGCATACTTCAGAATTCTTCTCCAGGCAAACATAACGACGACATAATTGGCTCTTCGTGACACCGTCGTACGGCTCCAGTCAAACCCAGTTTTCTGGATAATTAATTAGCTAATATTGTTCCGCGGAAATAAAACCGAGCGCGCCGCGTTTCGCCCGGATCGCAATACATTTTTCATGAAATCTGACCCAATTGTTTTATTATAACGCACAGTCAGTGGCATCATTAGTATCGCATGCTGGGACACAGTTCGGCGTATCAGCAGAATTTCCCGTGGGAAATCCGGCCGGGAAAATTTCGATCAGTTTCATCAGACCAAACTAATACCGTTTCGGTCTGCCCACCGAACAATTGAAAAGTCGAGTTGAAATCTCGAAATTTGCTGTTACTAATGTCACCGCAAACACGCTCCCGTTATTTACGTCTAGGAATAAATTTCGCGAGGAAATTGTTTTTTCTTTTTGAGAAAATTCGCGTAAAAGCTGCTTCGACATGAATATTCGAAGTATCTCTCCATTGAATTCGCGAGGCATTTGGCGATGTTGGCAAACACGGGAATAATCGGGCAAATGGTATGTCAGGATGACAGCTTTTGAAATTCACGATCATATTCCGCGTATCATAAGCGAGACAGAACAAAAATTTCCGCTCGAATTAGCGACGCGTGTGTTGCGCGGAATTCGCAGTTTCTATGGGTAAATTGGCATGACTTTATTAAACATTTCACTTCGATTCATATTTTTCGAAACAATTGCACTCCTTAAAAAAAATTTTTTACAGATATGGAAAACTGTTTTCTGAATTAAATGCAAAAATTGGAATAATATGCAGGACAACTTTTTTTTAACTGAAATAATTTAAAATTCCAAAATATTTTAAAATATTCCTAAGACATTTCAGGAATATTAAGATTAAAATTAAATAGATTAATAAAAATAAATATGTTTAAAAATATTTCTGGTTCATTTGAAAAAAAATATATCCCTCTAAAATATTCTGTGCTATTAAGGTGATTGCAAAGTGGGTATTTTTTATTATAAAAACATAAAGTTTAATTGGAGAAAAGCATTCATTTCACCTTAAAACGGAATAAATCTTCTGGCAAATTAAAGTCTTTTATACAAATACACCGTCCAACAACTCATTTGCGGCATCGCATTACTCATTTCCCATTAACTACCGAAAGACGAAATGTTCGCGCGCCGCGCGAGACAGAAAGTTTGATATTTCGGGAAAGAGTCTGCTCCGGGATATTTGACGCCTTTTTCATAGCTAACGACTGGATTAATTTATGACGCGACGTAAAAATGAGAGACTCGTCCGCACGAAAAAGAGGGCCGACTGCCGTCAAACGTGATTCACGTTCCTCGAAGAAAATTGGACGCTTTTTTACTTGCGTCCTGTATTTTCTTTCAGTCCGACGATGAGCACTTTTTCGATGCCGAACCCGAGGCGAATCCCGATTAAGGGTTGCGCCGCAGTAAATTACAAGAAGTTGCCGGCCTAATTACTCAGTGGCACAATCGCTTACGGTGGCAAAAATTGCGCATTTTCACCTAGTTTCGACCACTTTTACGACAAAACTTCGTAGCCGATTTCTGTAATGCAAAGTCGTTGGGGAAAAACATTTTGGAAGTAGAATTTAATGATTTGAATTTTTGTTTAATTTAATGAATTTTTGGTTTTTGAATTTTTATTTAAAAAAATGAAAATTGAAAATATTTTGCTTTTTAAAATTGTTTAAGCGTTGATCAAAATTGTCTATATGCTGCATTTAAAATTTTAAATGCAAGTTAAAATTTTAAATTTTAAAGTTAAATAATTTTCTGCATTTAAAAAAAAGTTAAATAATTTTCACATACGATTTCTCCACTTTATACTGGTACACTCTTATCAAAGGAAATGTTGTTGCCAAATAACAAATTTGAAACTGAATTTCAAACAATACTTCGGGTGAACAAAAAAGCACTTGTTTACAATCAAAAGCTTGTAAAATGTACGACTGTCTGTCGCTTGTTCGACGTCACTTTTTGTTGGCTGCAGGATAAAAGTTTTGTTGTTCGTTGTCGCAAATAATGTTATTTAACATCAAACCGAGCGCTGAGTGGAAGAAAAGCGGATCGCGGCGGGGGTTCCAAAAAGTCGTCATCTCGGAATCGTCGCAAAAAGACGTCGTCTCGAGAATCTCCGGGATTGGGACGAATCCAAACGGTTTTATTTATCCCGCGACACGACACCGAGCGGGATTTGCATTTTCGCTGAAGAATCGCCGGAATTAGCAAAAACCGCGCCGCATGCTGCTCGACGGCGCGAAGGAACAAATGAACGCCCGGTTGGACTTTTTGCCACGATTTTCGGATAAATTCGATTACGTGGTTACGCTCAAGTGCACACACAATGAAATATGCGGCGGCGATTCCGAACAAACGAATGGCGACCGGCAAAATAGCCGGTCGCGATCGATGAGCGTCGAATTAATTAATCCGTTTAATAGCCATCGAAAATTGTCTTTCTAATTTACATTGCATTTGCGCAACGGCCGGTCGTGGCGTGTTTATTTAATTGCATGCATCCGTCACTCTCCTAATAAACGCGCTTTGTTTAAATATCGCGCCATCAAACCAACGACATTTTTATTTTTTACGATATGACACTTTTTACGAAAGTAGCGATTTCCTTCGATACGAAATTATGCGTAAAAAATTCGCTGCGAAAAATTAATACAAAAAAATTAATTTTAACATTTATCAAAATTTTTTAATTTATTTAAAATCACAAAAGTTGCCGATTCGAATCGATTTAACTCGACCGATTTTGCACCGATTTTTAAAGTGAAGACATTTTTTAGTTCGCGATGGTTCGACAAAAGAAAATATATATTCAGTTACAGAATTCTCAACCAGAATTTTTTTCTCAAACAATGATATATTTGTCTAGTTGTTATGAAGAAAATATTTGTTTATAACAAATATTAACAAATATAATAATTGTTTATAACAATTATTATACTTCTTTATAACAATTATACCCACATTTTTCTTTGTAAAAAAATCGATTTTTATATTTAAAACCGAGAAAAAAGATGACCTAAACCAATGCATCACTCTCCAAACGAGCTGAGTGGGACCCACTTTGTCAAATTTACGCCAAACGTGAAATGCATTTGCATTAACTAAAATCTCCATTTGACTTCCCGTAACCTCCAAATTAACATCAAAGCGATCGATTATTCAATCAGTCTATCGTCACGAGGTAATAAGTATAATCGAGCTCCCCCGAAATCTGAAGTATTGGATTATCTCGTTTATTTAAACTCGACAGGTTGCCTCGAGTTAATATATATCTATATACACTTTAGACCTCGATAAATCTTTTTCCAGGGTGTTCGACCAGTTTACGAAGTCCCGTTGAAAGGGACACGTATTGCCACTTTATTTGTCAAACGAATCAAATAAATAAAATAAACAATCGAAAAAATGCACTCATCTTGCGGAACAGCGGTTTCGCGTAAATATTAACGTAAATGCTTCACAATGGTCGAAAAGCTGCGCCGAATTACCATATGAATGTTTATGGAAATTCGTAACGATTTTTCATAATAATCCCCGTCGAGCATTTCGCTTTAGGTTCAGAATACGGAGCCAGTTATAAGGGCAGAGATTGGCCGAACTTCAAAGGGAATTGGAATTGGTATTAATTCCTAAGCGAATTAGTCGAATTCAATGAAATAATCGAAAAGCAGTTCAGTTTTACATTTGATATTTATTCTCAGCACAGTCCCTGAAATGTAATCATTTTTACATCATTTCCTAAAAAAGCTTTATTTTCAAATTTTTTGAATATATTTTTAAATAATTTATTGTTTTAATGCCCAAATTATTTGCAAACGATATTCCAATAAATTTTTCTCTGTCAGTAGCCCCAATAAATGACGTGGGAATATAATTGAATCATTGATATCATTGTTTCCGAAAAATGCTACAATTTCGTGAAATACGTCATCCAAAGTGATGTAAAGTCAGATAACATAATAAGCAACTCAATCAAAATTTCATTTCCGGATGTTTCTCGGCCACATTACACATTGTAATGCGGAATTATTTTACTTTCATGATATATGTGGTAACACGCTATGCTGGCGCTTTGTAATGTTCAACCTTAGCTGCAATATGCAACCAACAACAGATACCGATACATTGGAACTGGCATTATGTACTGTTAAACTTTGTTTCCGACCTCGCTATATAAATTAATAAGACATTTTCGCTCGAATTCAGCGAGATTAATTTTTTCATAACTTCGGAAACTCGATTCGCGAGGCGCTCGCCGGAAATTCGATCGCGAACACAAAAAATGATTTTCGAGAGGCCCTCGAAACCCACTTTCGACATTCCAACTTGATTCAGATTTAATCGCCGGATTCCTATCTACCGTATGCCAATATTACTAAATTTACTTTCGCATTACTCAACAGTTTTATTCGGCCGATTTCAGACCTACGCGATTCTTTCTCACTATTTTTTTAAATCGGTTTTTAATCTGACGAAGTGAAATGGTAATTTTTTTAATTTTAGGTTTTTTTATTTAGGAGTCCTGTAAAGAATATAAATTTTCTAATTCCAAACACTTTTTATAGCTTTCAGTTTACTTAAGCAAAAAAACCGGAAATAATAGAATAAAATTTATGTATTTTATGGACCAATTAATTTTTATTCCTTTATATTTCTCGCAGGATGTAAAAGGAAACCAAAATTAATTGGATCATAAAATACATTAATTTTTTTCTAATAAAACAATTCAAAATTAAAATTAAATTAATTAAATTTTAAAAAATATGTGATAATTTTTTTCAAAAAGGTATGTTGAATTTTTTTTTACATTTTGGACAGGTTCTCTGAGGGTAATATGTTAGTTTTCGGGTATTCCGAGTCCAAGGATCTTAACTTATATTGAAAAGTTAACACTAATCACAAATAGTCCGTGTCTTCGCATCCCTAAAGCTCCCTCGGAATCAATACACCTCTTCGCGATCGTAGATGAACGTTTCACAGCGATTTGACTCACTCTGCTGGAGATCAGAAAGCCAATTGAACGAATTGGACGTTAAAGTGTGTCGCTTCCTCTAAATCAAGCTCACACATCTAGCCACTGATACGTGTGCTAGTCAGCTTTCGATGCAACATTTTTTCACTTAAGATAAAACGAAAATGAAACATTTTTCTGAAAGCATTAACAATTTTTTAAATCGAACTATTTTTGTGCAGTTTAACATATGAACGGACCAGAAATGAGATTCTACCGTTAATCAAAATTTTTATTCAGGTTTTTTTTATAGAAATTTGGTAATTGGAATAACTACGAAAAACTACGAAAAATTCGTATACTTTACGATATATATCGCAAAAACTACGAAAAATTCGTACACTTTACGATATACATCGTAAAAACTACGAAAAATTCGTACACTTTACGATATATATCGTAAAAACTACGAAAAATTCGTACACTTTGTCATATATATATCGTAAAAATTCGAAATTTTTACAGCTTTTATGAATTAGTTTTTGTTATTTATGTCTATAAATCTATAAATTTATATATTTATAAATGTATGGATTATTTTATCAAGATACGTTATATAGTCTCCACTACTAACCCAAGTATTTAAATTCTACATTGTCTCCACCAGAGTCTCGTTAGAAAAGTAGCTGCAGGATCGTCAGCGTTATTGAAATTGTCATCAGCATAAAGCAATGCTTTGTCAATAGCCAGTTGCATATAACGCGAAGCGCAGCATCCGGCAGGAGCGGTGCTTCGGAAAGTTGCAGTTTACCCGGGAACACATACCAAATTTCTGGCCAGTATTCGCGCCAGACAGTGCGGTATCAGGCGTTATTAATAGCGCTGAATCGCCCGTCGAATTCCAGAAAATCGCGCCGATCCCTCGGACCAATAACTGCAAACAAGTCTTAAACGGCATTATATTGTTATTTGTCGGTTTCCGCCCGGCGAATCTCGCCGATAATTGCGTTTTCCGTCAAGCTGCACGAAATTCGACCGAACGACTCGCGCAAACAGCGAACAAATCGATCGCGCCAAGTGCAAATTCGCCACCGATATGATTGCGACCAGTTTTGCCTTTTATGCAGATTTGAATGCAGAAATGGAAAACTATTTGCTACATTTTGTTCGAG
Organism: Ceratoteleas bidentatus; assembly: GCA_022817645.1. Lineage (NCBI taxonomy): Eukaryota > Metazoa > Arthropoda > Insecta > Hymenoptera > Scelionidae > Ceratoteleas > Ceratoteleas bidentatus. The sequence goes on from JABFPB010000298.1 coordinate 31,264, forward strand.
ACCAAAAACAGGACGGGATTGGAGGATTTTGCAGTTTGTATGAAAATTAAAAAATGTTTTAATTAAATATTTAAAAATTTTTGACAAAAACAAAATTGGATAAAAATATTTTCAAAATTAATAATCTTTTATACATTAATTCAGAAAACCCTTTCGTAATTCATGATTTCTTTTAAAATTTTCGAAATAATATTTAAGCTTTGGAAAACTACAGGGAACAAATATTTACAAGTGAATGGAAACAGAAAAGGCTTCAAGCAACTTGCCTTAAAGGATATCTTGACTCTCCCAATGGTACTCGAAAATTTAATACCTTGTTAAACTATCCTTTGTAAGACGTTTCAATTACATAGAAGAAAGATGCAAATTTGTTTCCCGAAACTCGATTAAAAATACTGCACTGGCAAATACAATCGCAGTTATTGGACTTTAATCAACCTCTTTGCTCCACTTTGATTAAAGCCGAATTAATGGTTACTTATCCAAATCCAGTGTCCTGGCAGGATCGCCAAGATCTTACACTTTAGAACCGCCAGTGTCAACAAGTGTGGGGTCCTAAAATTACAAGTCATTACAATAATCTCGAGAGATACTTGATTATTCACTACGAGGTTCTACGCAATGCGATACTATGTAGACTTAAGGGATAGAGGTACTAAAGTGAAACTCATGTATGGCAAATAGGGTCACAAAAAATAATCGACGGGTTATATCGGTGAATGTAAGTAATTCGATCGAAGTGAACAAGTTTCAAATTTCGATCAGTTTAACTATTTTCCCGCCAAAAACTATAGTAGGCAGAAAAAGAGTTCTGCAAAATTATTAACTTAGAAGAACTTATCCATTTTTACATGGCACATTTTTATAATTACATAAAACTTACTGTAAAAATGAATATCGACTGTGAATAAGCAACGAATTTCGTTTATTTAAAAAAATTCCGACCATTCCAAAACAGTCAAATGGGGATTCCTCGCTAATGTCTCTGAAAGACCTAGTTTGCCAACGAAATGCAAACGTGCATTTGAAAATTCTGCAAAAATGAAACGAACCGTCGAATAACTGTGTCCTTCGACGATCGAGTCGCCTTAATATATAACAGCAGCACCGTTTTCTTGATCAAATGTGTTCGTTTCGTTGCACCTCCCTTTTGACTGTAGCCAAAAGTCATGTGTCGCGAAAAAGAGATATCGATTTGGTGCACAATGCATGAGGCACGTTTGTACTCGCCTCGAAACACAGGCTGGGTTATCCGTTTGGGGGTTGATTGTTGTCGGAGTTGTCGCCAGAGCATAATTAACAGGCAGATCCATAACAACAACTGAAAAGTAGTGTGGTTGTTAAAACCAAAAAATGAAATACAACGAAAAAAAAGGATTCCTTGCACTGAACGAAGATAAAATATACAAAATAAAAAACGTCAGTTTAAATTTCGGTCCACATTGAATTTCCATCATAGCTACTGCATTTTTAATACTCTCAGAAAAATAATTTATTAGCTCCAAATAACTTCACTTTATCATAGCTAAATAATTTATTTGAAATGGTACCAGATTAATTATTTATTTGTACCAGATTAATTATTAATTCTTAATAAATGTAGTTATTAGAGACAACTAAATAATTTTTCTGAGTGTATCGGAAATATATTTAATATTTTAAATCAATTTTAACCAGTTTTTAGCTTAAAACAGTAATTTCCTTGCAAGATTGGAAATTCGGCATTTATGCAAAAATCGGTGCAAAGCGTTGAATCTAATTTGACCATTAAGTTCACATGGTCGTAAAACATTTATGCAACGATGGCTTGGAACTACGCATTATCCCCACCAGATTCGAATCCCGCCGAATAGAAATTGAAATGCACCTTTGCGACACGTTACATTGCGAACTAGCGTGTTCGTTAATTACCCTGCAAGTGAAATGAAGCGAATGAAATCTGAAAATCCAATGTCAACGTGCAACGTGGATTGCTTTTGAACTGGGCAAATTTGGCTGATCATTTGAATTCGATCCCGAAGTTTCAAAACCAAATGTTCAAAAATAATTTGTAAAATGCAGCAATTTATGATAACCTGGGAGGAAATGTTAAAGTTTTGTTTACAAATTGTTTGGTGTCGGTTTATAAATAAAAGTTTCCTTCCAACTGAGGATACACTTAAAACAAATGTAAAAGTGATGTCGAAGCACCAGTTTATTTAGTCCGCGAAAAAAGTACAAGTCAACAACTCAGCACACTTTACTACATCAATGCACTTACGCCCGGAACCGGCTGTCGGGTACGAAAAAAAACTTTTTCGGTTTGCCTCGAAGCCAAGTCCAACTTTTTCATTTCGTCCTACAGGAATGACTAATTCGTGGTATGGCGTTAATCGAAACCGAAATCGAAAAATTCACGGAATTGGCAATTTTATCTTGGAGATGATTCATTGTAAGGACTAAATTTGCGAAATCAATAAGTTAGTTTCAGGTTCTGGAATGGTTCTGGAGGAATTTCCTTCGGTAAATTACAAATCCCTTGCAGCTGTAACCACAGTTTTACATACAAAGCAACTGTAATAGGATTTCTATCGATAGATGATAGCCAATCCAATGTTTCGATATCCGATTGATACTTTCATTCAGTTTAGAGACTGTTGCAGAGCTTCGCGTCGTTGTCCTGATACAGAAACCAATCTTTATTTTTATCGAGGAATCGATGGTTGAACATTGTCAAATCTTTTGATATCCGACGATATTCCTCGAGTCATACTTTTCACGTTTATATCGCGTTAAACTTAGAGAGACAACATGTTATAGAAAAACTGGACAGATGATTCATTATGTCATTAAAAAGTTATATAATTATTTATGTTTTCAATGTTTTCACTGCCTTATGATAATGGCAGTGAAAACTCAAAGTGAAAACTTTGAGTTAATAATATAATACATTATTTTCTTTAATAACAACATTTTGGAAGACTATCTCAGTAATTATAAGTCAAATTTCATCAGTACTAGATATATCTCTAAAACTTTGATTCGACGCTTTCCAAATTCGATTGTTCTCGGAATTCCAAACCGATTTTAATCTACTCTGCGTTTTTTGTTCGGAGTACAATGGCCGAAACTACAATAGACAAATTTTTCGGGAACTGATTGCGTGAAATTTGATTGATAAATGGGTGAAAATTCAAATGAAGTCTGTTTTTTGCAGTCTGGTTCGTTTAAAAACTTTAATTGATATCGAAATTCTGTCAAACCAACTTTTTCCGCAAATCGAACGCTGAAAAAACGCAAAGTCGATAAAAACCGGAATCTTTGGAAGTTGCAAAGTTTTAAACATTATTTAAACAACTATTCGCGAAATGTTCGAACCCAATTCTTTTCCATCTCAGATTTTATATTTATCGAAAACGAGTGAAACGAACTTTTAAAATGTTCGGGTAAATAACGATTTTAACTAGGGGCAGTTTGTAAAAAGTGCATTCGAAGCATTCGAAGAAATAATAATTTCAATTTTTTAATTATTCGAAGTTTGAATTTGTCTAATTTCGAATTTCTCAAAGTTAAGAATTTTTATTCAAAGACATTGGTTTATGACTAAGTTTGATTGAAAGTCTACAATGTATCAAATAAAAAAATGATATATTATAAAAAAAGTTGAAAATTTCGAACTTCTAAAACTTCGAAAAAGTTTTAGAAGATACAAGTCTTCTTAATTAAAAAACATTTCAATTAATTATAACATATTTACTATATATTTACTATAAAATCTGTGAACATAAGTTTCTGTCTATACTGAAAATAGTTCCAATCCAATGGCACATTGGCGAATGGCAAATCCCAATAGCATCGATTTTTCATTGTACTTCGCGACTTTGCGTTACGACCACAGGGATGACGTCGAATGGTTTCAAATTTCATTTCGCATAGCGAAATTGAGCCAATAACTGACATTTTGGTTACAATGCGTCACAAAAAAGATACTCCGGAACGCGGAATAAATCAGTCCTATACATTTCACACTCGTCGTTCCCTTCAATCTGCGATTTTACAATTCGCCGACGAATCGTTTTTTGAAACAAAAATCCTCGAATTAAAATCGTCAAAGTGGTTTCCATTGACCCGTCCCTTTGTTTTGCGTTCCGTTAAGGGTTCGTTTTTGTGTTTCAATGGCGTAGATCGGGCCAGACCGAGGGGAAAAAATGTGGATCATAACATTTCGAGTGTGGCCTACTTTTCGCAAATTTCATGTCAAAAGCCAGACCAATTTACGAAGAATCATTTGACTCGAGTGTTCTCTAACAAGAGACCCTTGAAACCCAGTTTTAGGTTTATGTAATATGAATACGGGCGCCGGATTGCAAGAACTCGAATTATTCGCCTATTATCGTCTGAGCTATTGAACGATCTTGTATCTTAGATTTCAAATTCGCGCAGATGTTAGTCTTTCCGGAATCATCTTAGAAAGGTGAAACTTCACTCAATCTTACTAGAACTAGTGTGTTTTTTAATTAAATCGTTAAAACATTACAATTTTACTTGAAACGAAATCAAACAATTTTCTCACTCTGGGAGACTGTTATTGTCAAAGAAAACCATTTTTTGTTATATATTACTGACATGGCAATGTACCGCGTTTTCGAGGTGGCAAAAACGTAGACTTCATTTAAAAAACTTTTAATTAAAATTAAAACTAATTTAATTTTTAGTTGTTCAAACAATAAATAAAAAGACCATAACTCCGTGACTTTAGCTCTTTCGTTTCACCTTATATCGTTTGTTTTCGAATCTGCGATATTTTCTACGATACGCTTTTTAGTGGATGCAATTTGTTTGTGAGAGTCACGATTCTAGGTTGAACTATATTTTTTCAGTTGAAATCGCAAATAAAATACCTCTTTATTTGCATACAAAATAGAAAGGCACGTTTATTTACATCTAAACGCGAAGTACACAAAGGTCTGTTTCCTTTCCTTTCGTTTGTTTACATTCAAATATTATGTAAACCTTTGTTTACATAATATTTGAATGTAAACAAAGGTTTGTTTACGTATAGGATCAAATAAACAAATAGAATCAAATAAATAAGCAATTTTCTTGAAATTCACTGAATTGCTTGAATTTCAAAAGGACCAATTAATTTTATACAAATAGCATACATTTCTGATCTTAACTATGATTCAAGTGTCATCACAATTCTCAGTGCAATTATGTCTTTGTAAATGTGAAATGTTTATTGTTCGTTCCAAAATCCCCATTCAGATTTGAATTCCGATCATACAGGGGGCTATTACATTAATTTGTCTTTCGACGATATACGCTAATTAATGGATGGTATTCTAATTGGCATAATACACATTCGGAAAACTCTATACAGACATTCTCCCTGTAGGAATATATCGAAACACAGTCGTAATAGATTACACACCCGATATTCTTGCGCGGGAAGAGTTCGTATCCCATTGTGTGTTGGTATTGTTAATCCAAATCGAGGTATTTCGAGCTCCAACAGACTACCGCCGTTATTCCGCGTGTAACCTAAAGGGGACTGTCAGCCGAAATACTGGAACCGCTAGTTTATACGAAAATTAGTTGTAACTGTCAATTCATGTAATGCCGTTAACAATTGTTATTATAAACCTGTCTGGAAATAATTTCAGGAAAAAATGAATTAAAAACCCCTTTTTAGACGAAAAGCTTGTCACGAAACTTCATTTTGACATATTCAAACGTAACTTGTTATGTAACTAATTCATTAGAATTCCGTCCGAGAAACTTTTCCTCCGTTTAATGTTGAACAAATTACTGCGAACTGGATTAAAGTCGAATGAAAAATTGGGTCTGCTTGTCAATGTTGGCTAAAGGTTTACGATATTTTTCGATCGTTTTTCCAATTCGAAATCCACTCAAAGTTGGACGTTTTGAAACGGGATTTTCTTTTCAATTACAATTGAAAGAGAACACTTTGAAGTATCAAAAGATTGGAAATGGCACAGATTTTTTATTGTACACCACTTTTTGATTAATTTGACATCCTAAATTCCGAAAATACTCAACTTGAATCCGCGAATTTAATTTCCTGTGATTCGAGCAGACCATTGTGTGAATGTGTATTTAATAACTTTGTATGAACACATAATACGTGCTTCCAAATGTCTCATAAGTAAATACTGTAATGGTTTATAAAGTCCGACTTATTGTGTCGCGGTCTAACGGCGTTTCCCAAGGGGATTAAGTGTAATAAAATGAAACTAACACAGAAATTATGCCACCCAAACAAACTTCAACCATGCCATTTGAATTTAATATTAATTTAAGTTTAATTTCCTTCAGTTTCGCAAAACTATAATCGGGGAAAGGATTGAAAGGGTGAAGAGATACGCGAAATCAAACGACCGAAAAAATATATCTTTTTATCCCCGTTCCGGTGGGAACATTAACGTAACTCGCCCGAAATGTCGTTTATAGATGACAATCGAGGTGGAAAAGCCATCCAGGAAACGCTCAAATAGTTAAGGATTCGCGTTAATGCCTAAGCCATAATTTATAGTTCATAACCCGAGGCACCGGAAGTGTAACTGCTCTTCGAAAACAACATTAACACAAAAACTACGGCTCCCGATTCAAAACAAGGAAATAAAATAAATTTCGCCCGACAATCACGAAAAAAAAAGATCAACCCAATTACCGTCTCATTTTTATTTCACTTTTCCGGTAATTATTTCAAATGGATGTATCCCCCAATACCCATTGACCAAACCAGTCTTCTTCGAAAAAATTCAACAATTTTTAAATTGTTGAATTTTTAAATAGTTAGAATTTCACTTTGTAAACCGTTATTTATAATTAAAAAATGCACGAAAAACTTTCAACCTGACGTTGTTTAAACTTTGTTGACACAGAAAGGTAATTTAACGTGAACATTTGAACAAATACTTTCCTCAACAAACGCCCCCAATATCCCTGTGTAAAACATCACGCTGCACGTCGGAAACGTTGTCACAGCACTTTGCTACTTCGTAACTTGATTATAGGATGCTCCTGCTCGCAATAACTTTTCTGATATACCGTTTACTAATTACACACTCTATAAGTCTTTATATCCCCGTTGTCAAAAGCCCGAGAACTTTGGCGCTTTAATAAAATCAGAGACAGTTAACAAAGACATTGTCAAAGACAGTTAATATACATCGCAAGTCATTCAGAAGCGCTGGCCTAAACACGTTTGATGAAAGGCCTTCGCGTCTTCGGATTTACGAGAAGCTAATTTTCTTATCCTAAATGATTCGCGCTAAAATTCGCTCCAACTTTGTTAGAGAATTTCCGCAGACTTCGCGAATTCGAAAACGCTAACCATATTTCCAACATCCAATTAAATATATTCCGAAATGACGAAATAATGCCCGAAGTCGTCGACTTTTTGCGACGCAATTTTATTGATAGCATTCGATTATTGAGTTTAACGAATCAAGTTTCGGAATGTGATATCTCTCGACTTTCAAATCCACGGGTAGGAATAAAACCATGCGCCGGAAAGTGAGTTGGAGTTCACTCTGTGTTAGATATTGACACATCGCACGACGTCAGAACGACAGAGCGTGATCCAGATATCGGACTCTCGGCCGAGGCAACCGCAATAAAATTGAGCTACGTGTCACAGAAAATTGTACACGTCGCAAAATAAAAATTACACGTTTCATTGCAAATTACAATCATCGGCGGTGACACTTATCAATCAAAAGTTTTTTTGAAATAAAAAACGAAAATATCACTTTTTTGTTGAAGAAAATGATATATGTCTTTGTTTACATCTAAATTTCGTATAAACATAGGTTTATTTACTTTCAAACGACATATGAACAAAACTTTGTCTATGAAGGTTGAAATATTTCTTTGGATGAAATATGCAAATAGAATCTAAACACACGTTTGTTTACATCTAAACGTCACGTAAACAAAGGTTTACTTACATTCCAATGTCATGTCACGACAGATTTGTTTACATTCGAAAATCATCCATGCAAATGTTTGTTTACATCCAAAGGACATGTAAACAATGGTTCGCCGAAATTTCATGTAAACAAAGATTTCTTTACATTCAATGTTATTTTGTTTTGAATGTAAACAAATCTTTGCTTTGATTGAAAATTACAATTTTCAATCAAAATTGTAATTAAAGACATGTTTACAATCGGAAAACGTGGAAACAAACATTTGTTTGTTTTTGTTAATAAAAAAATGCAATACCTCATATATTCCCTAAATCTTAATGCCTTAAATAAACTTTTACTCTTTAATTCGGGCAAATTGAAACGGCGAAGTGGAAAAGTCGGAATAAGTGTTCCGAAAATGGCCCAATTGAAACACGTTTATACACCCCTCCGTACAAATATGCCTTAAACAAACTTTAAATTGATACGGGAGCCGACAAACTCGGCTTTTTTACGCGGCGCACTGTCAAGGGGCATCTCACCAGCTATCTCGTAAAATTTCGATTAAACCCATTCGTACAGAACAGCGGGACAAGTTGTAAGAAAACGGTCTATAATGAACGAAGTTTTGTCGTTACGCGGTCGATTCACCCGGAGTTGCGATTTTGAAATGTTTCGTGTTAAATGCCGCGAAAACATTCGATCATTTAAACTGAACTCCATAAAATCGGTAATAAAAAAACACCAACCTTTGCAAAGGCATATAATCGTTCACGAAAATTATCCTAATAAAAAATTAATTGGCAATTTATGTAGAATATAAAATGTCAATATATTTTTAATACATTGTCAATGTTACATATTCATTAAATTTGCCATATATTGTCAATATTCGCGGACGAATGGAAATTCTTTATTTACTGACATTTAATTCATAATTTGTGTCTGTGAATATGTATCTAAATGTTAATTTATTGATATGTATGTAAATGTTAACATCATCGGTCTGTTTTTTCAAGTTTAATTTAATTTGCTTTACCTGTTTTTTATTTTGTATCGGGGCGTATTTATTTATTTTTTATTTATAAATTACGCTCTATAGGCTTTTTTATTTACGATTTATATTCAATCAGAAAATTCTTCTAAACTAAATAAAATCATTTAAAGTATACTTTAAACCAATAATAATTTGCTACAAATTATACGAAATCGTTACGATAATCCTCCGATCTCCGGCAACAACTACCAAAATACCAAATATTAAAGGAAACATTTGTTAAAGACATTTCAAGGCGAAAGTGTATTCGATAATCAATTTCCCTCTTCAATTTAGCTGCTAAACAAAAACTTCCGAAAGTGCGAAACAGTTTCCCCCGAAGGACTCGGTGAAAAATGGACCATACTTTGGCAGCCGATGCAAAAGTGATGTGTCAACACTCCTTGAACGATAATTAACGAGCGAAACTCGTTTCTCTGATTCGCGTGTTTACCCGGGGAAAATCGAAGCGCAAACAGGATCGGCCGAAACAAGTTCCCATCGTCAAAACCAGCAGCCTCGAGCCCCTCGAGGATAAACAACTAATTAATTTATTAAGCGCCAAATCCGCCGGCGACCCTCCTGTAACTGATACGGATCGATTAATTAAAACCTGATTTATCATTAATCCGGACAAAAATGCCGTCAGAAACTAATTACGCCTGTTGATCGATTTTCGTCGATTTCCGGACACGCATTATAACGGCGTTTCAGCTCGCTGTTTCGCGATCGGAAAAATCCGCGTTATCTCTTTGTGCCTGCCGATTGTTGTTTTTGCCTCCGTCCGACGTCCGCGGTTTTATCTTTTTAATTAAAGTCATTGCGCGGAATCGATATTAAAGGATATCGACGACGCTTTTACCGCGCAAAACCTGACGTAGCGCACTTTTTGTCGCGTTTTTCGCTCGCCCCGGTTGTTTGTTCCATTCAATTATCACTCTTAGTTAAATTTTTTTGCTGCAGGTCGGCGGAACAGGATACTCTAACTTTTTTTGCGTTCTTTTTATTTCGTCAAACGCTGTTTGCATTGTCAGCCGACGTCGTGAACAAATAACGAACATAATTCCTTTGGTACTTTGGTTCGTTAAACAAATGTTTAACAAACGCGTTTGAATGCTCTGATGGGATTGATAGTTTATATGCGTTGAAGATGGTGCGATATAAAAAAAGATGTTTAATGTCTTAAGGACTTGACGAAAAGTTGAAATAAAGAATGAGGTTTGAAAAAATGTAATTCTGTAAAACAATACAGAAAAACTGGAATGCCTTTGGTTTGAGGTTAGAACTGCAATTTCACAGTTGTTTCGTCATGCGGATGAAACTAAGAATGATTGCGCCCGAACTCTATAGCACTAAGTTCGCTTAATTCGATTTTTTGAAATAAAGAAAACACTCTCTATTTCAATCTTGTGTATTTATAAATCACAAAAAATAACTTCCGATATAGACATCGAACATGGAATCAATGTGGATTCTACGTGGAGGAACATTCGGACGAAGATTCGACGTAGATTCCACGTCGAATCTACGTGTTTTAGAGGTGCGTTTGTGTTAGAGTTTGTTTATACCACAATAATTGCACTATTGGACTAGAAAAATAAGAACAAACAAGGGATCGGAACTGCCGATCCTACCGTCACGCAGTCTCGACCTATCTAACGCTTTACTTCCACTCAATAGCGGTGGCGCCGCGAACTATGCAAGCGCGCGGAATTCAAATCTCAACTTATCAAATCTCGTAAATGAACAACAATTCTCCTTTAAAATTATAGTTATATACTTGTAACTCATGTCAAATAAATATACTTCAATTTTACAGAACTTTTTTTAATTGTAGGAGTCATACATTGTATTATATGTAGCCGCATATATCTCATATATAATTGCTTTTTCGTGGCAAGTTGTGTTACAGCGACACGATGAGTATCAATAATTTACGAAAGGGTTCACGTAAGATTAAGGACGACTGCCTGGGAAATAAATTGATCTCGCGGCAGTGAAAAGGAGCTCACATGCGGAGGGCTTCGGAGGCCATTGGTCGTTTCCAAGACGACGGCGTTTGATTTACCTATAAAGTTTAATCAGAACCCGCCAACGGGATTGAGATCGCGCGAGGCCCGGACGAACGATCGTGCGGATCGTTTCAGATCCAGTCGTCGCAAAATTCGAGACGATTTTTGACTGGTTGAGCCGCGAAATAATGCTGGGCGGAGGTGCGGGGAAATGACAAGGGGATTAACAGATAGAGAAGAAATTTGATGGAGCGATGGGCGGAAATTAATTTTGGCTTTGCTGACCAAAAAGGGTGGCGGTAAAAGTGCAGCTTTGTCAGATTTGTCATTATTATTGAGGATGTTAGTTGGAATGTAGGAATGAAGTGATATTGGAGTTATTGGGAGTTAAACTAAAAAAAGTTAAAATTAAAAAAATTGCAAAGAATTTTTTGAAAAGTCTTTGTACGCAGTTTTGGGTAAAGTTTTTTCTCGCAAAATTGTTTGCAAATATTTTTTTCGTTTTGTGCAAAAATAAATTTGGAAAGAAACAATTAAAAGGTAATGAAATACGGTCATTTAAAACAATGATTGAATTAACCCAGCTTTTATTTCAGCGGAGAGAAAAAATAAATTTGTTTTATTTTTTAAAATAGAGTTGTTTTAATTATACGAAATAGAACGAGTGTACAGATCATACTTTTGACTTGTGTGTATGGAATGAAGTATAAATTAAGGGGCGACTTACGTGACCCCCCACCACCGAACTTCGTAAAATTAAGCCAATAAGAAGTTGTGGCCTAATGCCTTCAAATGTGAACGTTCATATCATGTTGAAAGCACCAGTTCTCGTCCACATCAATGCAGCCCAAATGGAAAAACTGCGAGCGTTTGAAAGAAAATGTCTACGGGCTTGCCTAGGAAAGTATCGAAGCGAAAGCTCCAATTTTGAAAAATACATTAGCAATGAAAAAATTTATAACCTAGCGAACATTCCTCGCATAGATATTTTTATTTTAAAATTAATAAGGAATCATTACGTACAAGCTGCTAAAGTTCTAGAGAATAATTACATTTTCGGACCTTTATACCCCAATCCTCTATATTTTGAAATGACATTAACATCAGGACATATACCCCCAGAAGCATTTATTTATTTAGATAATTTAGGCTACCTGCAAGACCACGAGAATATTCCACTAATATATCACATCTCTAGAAGTTTCACTTGCAAAAAAATACTTTATCCAGCCCATAGTTCCTCAAGATTCGACAATCTCAATATTAAATACAAAACTTCACTTCCCAATAAAGACAGATTTGATAAGTCTAGATGGAATAAAAATAAGTATTGGTGGGTATGAAGAATCTCCCTGATCATTGAGATATTGCGAAACTTTGTACATAGGGTAAATAGATCTCGTTAATTAATTATATTCATTCTCTTGTTACTGCGTTAGATTTAAAGTTTATTAAATATATTTATTATACAATAAAAATATTTAAAAATGTTTGATACTACAGGAACAGTTTTTTTAGAATAAGCCCATTTTTCTGTTTCGACCATGAATATGTAAAAACACGCAACACCATGTTATCGACAAAAAAAGACATGTTATTTATTTTATGCGACTTAATAGCGAACAAGTTTCCGAGCGTTATTGTTTATAAAACCATGAAACTATTGTATTTATTCGTTCATATACTCGTTTATTGTATTTCTAACATATTATAAATGTTCTTTGGCTTTAATAAAAAACTTTCAAAAAAAAAAAAAAAGTCTAGTGGATAAGGTGACTCGTAGGCTGAGGGGTTAAGGGTTCTGTTCTTGGTCGCGGCGGTTTTTTTCCTTCCCAGGATTTTTATTTTATTAATTTATTTAACAGTTGTACAATATAATATTTACACACATTTTATGTAAATTTTGCTTGAAAGATTATA
>JABFPB010000299.1:0-44064 GCA_022817645.1 Ceratoteleas bidentatus
ACTCACATGTGACTAACTTGTGACTCACACGTGACGTCACTGTGATGTCACAGAAAAAAATCTGGTTGACTGGGTAGCCATGTGAAATAGTGAATGTCCAAAGATAGGTTTTGAGGTTAGGGGATGACAACACGCAGGAACGAAAAAATTCCATTATTATTCATTGATATCTCAGTGTGCCTAGTATTTTGAACGATTATTTATTAAATCACTGCGATTTTTTTAAATTAGCATCCATTTTCAGATGTTTTTGTATTGTTCCCAATTTACCCGCGCGCATCTGTTCACTATTTGAATTAACTAAACGTAGATTTCGCTATTTAAATGATGAAATTTTACCATCTCGAATTTAGCCATCGTGATTGCGCAATCTCGTTTTCTCAGTGTGAAGGAAAAACGAACTTTTGGGTCGTCAAGTTACACACAGAGAAATTTCACTCTTTCAAACGGTGACAAATAATCATCAGTTCATCCTATGTATTTTTTACTTTATTTTCACTTGAAGTTAACTTTTCGAACAGTGATAAATGCTCACAATACGAATGCGTGCAATTCTAAGTGAAAATTCAGTGAGCACTCTGATAGGATTGAAATGTGCTTCAAGTCACCCTGCAAAATGTCAAGTCCCATCGTTTGAACAGGCAATACACATCGGATCATCCGGTGTGTATTGCCGATTCAAACGATGGTAGAGGAGTAAAAATGCTCCTCTCACTCTTTACTTCTCGTACGTGTAAAGTAATTGTTGTAGTGGTATGGTTTTGCAATAAATAATTCACGAGATGGCTTGATTATAAATGGATTTATTGTGTCAGTCACGCCGGATAAACGGAAACTAAAAGTACAATTTCCTGATAAGCAGAGATAACGGAAGATGGGTGGGTAAATATGGAACTACAAAGTAATTAGGAGATAAGTAGATTAAAAGGGTCGGTATAGTAGGAAACATGAATGTTTGATAATTCAAAATTTATCTTTGTCATTTCAATAGTAATATACTATTTTTCATTTCAATTTTGAAGTACTGTTTATAATTATTTTTTATGATGATTCAGCGTTTGCAATCTTGCTGGATCAACGTTGAATCAACCTTCGTTTAAAAATTGTATTCTCAACATTGATTCGACGGTATTTAGAACGCTGATTTAACCGATGTGTTCGCTTTTGGAGATATCCACTTGTCTCATTATAATATTTCACAAATGAGACATCAAATGTCAATCATTATTACACTAATGATAGAGTATCTTGAACCTATATTAAAAAATATCACGATTTCAGTCTTAGTAGTCGAGATAAAAAACGTTAGACAAACGACACTGAACAAAACGCTTTAAAATATGACACGCTTTAAAACATGTAGCAAAGGAAACTACTAAAACTGTAGTGCCCTTACATAATACAACAATTAACGTTTGCATTCGAAACGTAGTTAAACACTTACGCAGTAATTTTTTGTCATTTTGTAAGTTTTTCCACATTAGTATGCTATTTCATTCGTTGCGTCATATTTTGTGCGTTTCTTCGAATTCCCACTACTTGTATAATCGATCGCTCTTCCTCGTCGTAGAGATGGTCTTTGACCAGATGCTTCTCCTGGTGTGTAAGTTTTGTCTTCATCTTCTGTCAATGACTCTCTGACCATCGATTCAGAATGACCACCCCGATAGAACAAGATGTATATTATATACATATATTAGATGGACATTCATACATAAAATAGATATATACATATAATATATGTATATTATACATATAATATACATATACAACATTGATGTTCTATCAGGGCACCTACAGTTTCGTTGGCTAATTGGTCTTCTTCACATAGCAGCTCGTATTCAGCTGGCCCCTCATCATCAGCCAGATGATCTTCTTGAGCCACTTGATTTTCTTCAGGCATTTGAGCTTCTTCAGTGAATTGCTCGTCTTCTACACAATAATATTGCATATTATCGTACAATCCAACGACATTGTCATTTAAGCCGCACGCGTCGTCAACATTTCCAATGTAACGATCCATCGGTTGATTCTGACTGCAATTTTCATTCTCCGATTCCTGTAACACAGGATTTTTTTCCTGTTTTGGATTCCAATTGGAATCCAATTATTGGATTAGGAAGGAAATAACACAGAAAAACTAAAGGAGAATTGGAGTTTGAGAGCAGTAAAATTAGAAAAGAAAATAAGAAATATGGAGGAAAAGAGGCTGATTGAGATGTGTTAGAAGCAAAAACGAGAAACTGGAGGAAAGGAATTATGCAGCAGAGGAAGGGAGCAATATCTATATTTTATAGGGTGAATAAAAATTATTGACATGGAATAGAAAAGGAAAGTAGAAAAATATGCATATAGAATAGTTAGAGATAGGGATGAATATTCATGTTCGACAAATCGATAGTCGTTTAAAAGGACCCAGTCAACCAGAAATTTTTCAGTGACATCACTGTGACGTCACAAAACAGTCACAAGAGAGTCACATGTGAGTCACACGAGAGTCACAAATCGGTCAAAATTTCCGCCTCAGCGTGACTGAAATGTGACTTTTTAGAAAATAGCTGGTTTTTCAGGTTTTTTTACTAATATTTATGCTTTTTGAAAACTATAGTTTTCATCAGACGCTGAAAAGTGCTAGTTTTTGTAAGACACGCCGAAATAATGAATCATTTCTTACGCTAGCTAAATATCAGATTTTTCTTTAAGGCAAAATAGAAAGAGAGAAGTTACATTAGATTAACAATATGTTTAGTAAGAATGTTATTCATTATTTGAATAATATCGGATCCCATATGCGATCGAATTAATTTTTCGGCACCGCGTGACAAAAATTATATTTTGACAAATGTTTTTACAAATCTTTCCAAAAATGTCCAAATCTTCTAAATTTTTCAAGTTTTGAAAAATTTTGAAATTTTGAAAAGAACATTTTTAAGGTTATTGAAATTTTGAAAAATATTTGAAGATTTGAAAATATTTAAAGATTTTTGAAAATTTGAAAAATTTTTGAAAATTTGGCAAATTTAGAACAATTTTCCGAAACATTTGTAAAAACATTTTTCCAGATATACTTTCCGATCCGATTCCGACCAGATTCCGACTTGGGATGAAAACCCCGCGTTGAATCGGGTCGGAATCGGGTCCGATTTTAAACTGGGATGATTTCAACAATTGTGAATAATTTTCAAAATTTTTAGTAATTTTTAAATTTTCAAAATTTTCAAAGTTAAAAATTTTTTTTAATTTTCAATTTTTTTAATTTTCAACATTTTTTATTAAAATTTTTTTTAATTTATCAATTTAAAAAATTTGTCAAATTTTTTTAATATTTAAAATTTTCAAATTTTTCAAACCTATCCTGCGTGCCCAACTGCCAATCAACGACAGACAATTTCTTCCCTTTTTTTTACGAGTCCCCAGTCAACATAAAAATACTCCCCATCCCTTTTATCATCAGTTGCTTCATTGTCCAATTATTCCCAATTTTCTCAATTATTTCCCATTACAAAACATTCAACAAATTCGTCTCATCCCACAAATGAAGCTTCATCATCAACACCACTTTTCCCCCTTATAATTAAACAGATCTCATTAAACAACAATCGCATCTAGTACTTTTGCTTTTTCCCCCACAATCCCCATGCGCCGCCCCTAAACGCCGCGTTTCACAGAGCGCCACGGGTGACACGTGGCGCGCTGGCGTCGACCACGATTGGCTGCCCGAAAGCTCGTTGAATGTGTTGTATCGGTGGCGAAGTTATTGACAGCGATACAAAAACTCAACACGGATGCATGATCAGTTTCGTAAAAGATGAAGTGGCTTCCAACATTGACACTTTTAGTGGTGTTCCTCGCTGAATTCGCATACTCGTTCATCATTACGGTGGACGCGCACGCAGAGGAATGTTTCTACGACAACGTCGAGGCCAACTCCAAACTGAGTAAGAATAACAACATCCGCCTGTCAAAGTGCCTTTTCCGACCACTCTTTGCGTGGCCCGAAAATCGCACACGCAACCACTTTTTTCCAAATTTTTTTTGCCCCAATTTATCACATACGTTGATCCGTTGTTCTGCCGATAGGTTAGGTCCACGACTTTCGTTGGCCTAACATATTTTACTTTCGAATTGCGTTCGAGAAACCGGGATGAAATGGTTGCACGTTTTATAGGTTATGCGATGACATGGAACTGCTAAAAATAGCTTTTTCTGAAATTAGACTGAACTGAAAACTGTAAAAATGTGTAACACTACATGAGATTGTGTATGTTTTTACATATTATGTAAAATTACACAGAATATGGTTTGATAGTTAAAATTTAAAAGAGTGATATCAATGTTGTATGTTTTGAAACACGTTTTACAAGTTTCCGGTTGAAAATAGATTTCAATTTTAAACTTAATTTTTTTTCTTTAAAAACTTCTTATTTTTGATTATTAAAATGTAGATTTATAAATACTTGAACATTCATTTAATTCTAATGAAAAATGTGTCTGTAGGTTTATCCTTCATCATAATGGAAGGAGGTTTTCTGGACATCGATGTGAGAATTGTTGGCCCGGATGATAAAGTGATTTATGAGGGTGTTCAAGAGAACAATGGCAAGAATACCTTTAAAGCACACATGAACGGCAAATACACTTACTGCTTCAGTAACTTGAAGAGTTCGATGACTCCAAAGGTCATTATGTTCAACATGGATGTTGAACCTCCAGTAGTGCATAATAAGACCAAATCCGGACAGGAAGATGATGCAAAACAGGGAAAGTTGGAGGACATGATGAAGGAGCTGAGCACCAGTTTGCTTGGTGTCAAAAAAGAACAAGAATATATGCAGGTTAATATCTGTTAAATTAGACAAAAAATTCTTCACTAAAAGTATTCATTATTCTATACTTCAGCAATATTTAATGAAATATCATAAAATAAACATAATGAGATAAAGTAGAAAAGGGATAATTTTGAAAAATAAAATATTGCAATGGAGAAAAACTCTTCAAGTATAACAGTAAAATATTTTTTTTATTCCAACGATAACATTATTGCATAACATTAAACTCATCCAATGGGAAACAACTGCGAAAATACTGTTATCAGTGTTTTTTTTAAGAAATCTTCATAACTTAGAATTTTTAGATGGTACACTAGTTCACTGTTAAATTCAAAGTTTTGGAAGTATTGCATTTTTCGAAGTAAGAAAATCAAACTTTTTTTAAGTTAAAAAACTTTTTTAAGTTAAAAAACAATTTTCAAAATTGGAATTTTTTTTAAATTGATTGAATTTCAGATTTTTTACATTTTGTTACATGTACATTTATCTCCTTTTCATTTATTCAATTATAGACTTTCAATAAAACTGAAGCGTAACAATATTATTTTGTTAAATAAAACTTCCAAACTGTAATCAATTTTTTTTTGGAACTTCAAATAATTTTTTTCCGAACTGCAAATAATCAAAAATTCAAATAATTCAAGTTTGAATTATTTAAACGTTAAATTAATTTCCACAATTTCTATCTTCGGATTAGTTTGTTATCCCTAATCCTGTTTAATATTTTTAGGTGAGAGACACAAACCACAGGGCAATCAACGAGAACACGAATTTCCGAGTAGGTCTATGGTCCATGTTCGAGGCTATCGCACTGGTCTGCATGACTTTAGGTCAAATTTACTATTTGAAGCGTTTCTTCGAAGTGAGGAGAGTCGTCTAGTGTAATATATTATAAATACATCATCTACGTCGAGTAAACTCGTTCACACCAGGATTAACTTAGATTCGTACTGCATTCACTTTGTACGAGATCTCGAGAGGCGTCATTTTCTTCTTGCAAAGCGTCGTTGTAATTTAATTACGAATAATTACGTTGTAATTTAATTACGAATAACGGGTCAAGCAGTTCCTTGCGAAGGATATCTCTTATGTTAACTTTCCGAAGTTTGCTTCCAGTCAAGAGTCCCGCAAGAACACTCGATGGATTGCAAAGCGAAGAAAGCCGTTGGACGTAAATTTATGAAACGAGTATACAAATGTGTATCGGAACTGTAACGAATGGGTAAACGTATATTTTGTGTGAAACGATGGAATGAAGACAGAAAGTTGAACCGATTTGTACAATATGTACACTTGACTTTTGTTGATAAACCATGTAATTTTGTTACACGAATAATAAAAAGATAACTATTTGTATTTATATTCTCTGTACGAAGTTCCATCAATTCCATTGAGTCACTTTGTTTTGTTGAATATTCCAATATTTCATTTGTACCAACATAGGTTCCAAAACTTTAGCAAATGTATAAGGATATTTCTTAAGGAGGTTCCAGCAAGAATTGCGTAATTGAGAATGTTTTGAAAAAATATATGTTGTAGAGCAATGGAATTCAAACAATTTATTTCATGAGTTGATATTCCAGAAGTGGATTTTAGTTTTTTTTAATTAATGTTTGTTTACAGCATTATTTTTTAAATGTTCAAAAGCAAATCCTGCTGGAACCTCCTTAATTTCAAATGGAACTGTAAGATAACTTGTATCTGAAAATTTATACTGCCACTTTTTAATGTAAATAATTATGTCAAAAATAGCCATTTTAATAAAATGAACTAATTAAAAAAGAATTTTCAGTTATTTAAAAACAGATTTTTACTTATCTTTCATACTAATTCCAAAAAATAACAAAACTCTTTAGTGTAGTTATTTCTGCAGCAGTAAGTTATAAATTCTACTTGATAAATCTGTACAAGTCTTTAAACATTTTCAGAATTATTGCGTTTATTAAAAACCTAATTATGTGGTGAAAGAAAAAAAATCACATAAACATTTTTAACAAATTTATTTGAATTTACAAAATTGTTTATTAAAGCCATAGAGGCAACTTTATTAAAGAAGTAAAAATTACTTCAATATTTATTTCACTCGAAAATCTCCCAAGGTTTCTCTTGAGCTTTCGCACGGAACCAAGGAACGCGGTTTTCATAAACCGTAGGTTCTGTGAGTTTGAGACCAGCTGCTTCTGCAGCTTTCATAAATGCATCAATGTTTGCACTGTTGTCTGCCTCCAAATCGCAGCGTACTTCAAAAATACCACTTTCAATACAACGTTTACCTATTAAAGTTCCAAGATTTGTATATGCTGCAGAGTCCTTTAAGCTGCAAAACAAATGAGAAAATAATTTAACATTATACATTGTTTAGTCAAAAATATATAATAAAAAACATTACAATTTTTTAAAAACTTTTTAAGAATAAATAAAAAAGAAAAAAAAACAAAATTACTACGTTTCCAAATTGTTAAAATTATTATGTCCAAAATATATTTATATAAAAATATTTTGGACGTCAAATAAATGTATGCAAGAAAATTACGGATTTATTTAAGGAAAGTTGTATTAAAGCATATGGAATGTTTTTATATACCTAAACAATTGTGTTTTCATTCCTCCTTCATTTGACGATGCTGACACAACAAGTCCATTTTCAAAATGTATCACTTCTGCACTGATGTAACGTGAATACTTCTTAAACTCCAATCTGAAATATCACAATTGTAATTTGAATTGCAATCAAATTAATCTATTTAAAAAGCATACAATAAACCTCAAAACTTCATAATTTCATTCAAAATTATAGTGTAAAAAATTCAACTTAATTTTCTAATTTTTCTTTAAGGTGCATCTGGTAGAATAAATACGACAAAGACAAACTATTTAAGCAATTTATTCTTTGCTACCTACTGACTTCATTTACCATTTTGTAAAGAGTCTGTTTTATGATAAATTATATCATAATATGCTTGAAACGTTAAAAATTACAAAGAAATGAAAACAATAAATTGTGTTTCAAAAAACATTTTTTTAAGAGTAACACATTGAAGTAGGTTTTTATTGCTTTCAATTTTTAAATCAAATTTCCGAATTTGACATTTAAAAAAGTGAAATGAAAGAGATAAGAAGGATAAGGAATTTTGAATATCCTGAAGGTGTTATTTCTGAAAACCACCAGTTTTTAAAAAGTTAACTAAAAGGAGATAATACCCAAAGGAGATACCTGGAACTTTTATCCCAGTTAATTTTCATTTGTTTAATATTAATTAAATTAAAAAAAATATTTGAATGGAAGAAAAACTTGTTCCAACGAAATCACCTTTTAAAATTTTTAAATGATGAATTAAAATATATCATTTTAAAATTTATTTATTTAAAAATTTTGAATTTAAAAGAATTCAAAACTGATCTTTGGAAATATTGATAAATCATCGGAATAGAACGGAACAGAATGAAATTAAAATTCAAATTATGAATTCCGAATCTCTCCACTGAGGAATTCATTATTTAATCATCAATTTATTTCTATTCGTTTCTATCAAATTGTTTTTGCATCCCTAACAGACACACCTCTAAAATACGTAGATTCGACGTGGAATTTACGTCGAATCTACGTCCGAATATTCCTCCATGTATATAGTGCAGTGCATTTTTATTGACAACCTAAACATCCTGTTCTTCCCTTAAAACAACTCTAAACGCCCCAAAACAACTTAAAAAAAAATCCTCACTTGTGCCAAAACTCCTGTTTCCTCACATCCAAATGGAATCCCTTCGGTTTCCTCGCGATCCTCAGTAGCTCCAAGTTCCTCGGATTTCTGTTGACAACCTCCCTAACATTGTCCACCAAACTGTCATTCGTGTGCACCTTCCTCACCCCCTCCGCAAACTTCCTCACCCCCCTTCCTACTGCGAACATCCTCGCAAAAATTCCCAGTTTCCCGAACCACAACACCAAATCGAACCTCGCTTCGCTCTGCACCCTTTGAGGTTAGGTTCCTCCCCTCCCCTCGGCGTCGGCCAATCGCGCCGCAACAGCGCAGGTTTTTAATTATTTACTCTCAGAAGTGACAGGTGCGAAAATGCGAATTCGCCGTTTGGATCAGGTGCGAAAATTATGAGAGCAGCGCGGCAACATGAACGACACGAATAACGTGCCGTTCAGTTCGGCGATCGACGAGAAGGAGAACGAAAACTGCAACGTCGAGGCGCGACAAATCACGCCGGAAGTTGTGCTCCAGCTGCCGACCATCACGGACAGTGAGTAATTTTACGGAAATGTCAGATCGCAGAGTTTCCGCATTTCATTTGTATTTGAGATTGTGTAATTTTGTCAGCTGTTTCGTTTTGTTTTGATTTAAGAAAGAAAGTGGAGGGGAAATAAAAGATGTTGGGTGACTTAGACGGGAGTTGGGTTGATTGTTTTGTGGTTTTGCAGAATACCTCTGCTCGCCCGAGGCGAACACATACGACATCAATTTCACGAGGTTTCAAATCAGGGACCTGGAGACTGGGACTGTTTTGTTCGAAATAACGAAACCGAGTGTTAATGGTGGGTATCATTCAGGGTATTGTGGGTGGATGATGGTTTTGGAAATTGGGTCATAGGAGTTAGTTTTATTGACAAAGCGCTTGTAATTGTCTTTTTTTTAAAGAAGGCAAATCGCTTTAGTTGCCTTTAATTTCTTTCTATTTTCAACCTTACAAGCATATTCTAATAGTATTGTTAATTATGATTAATTAAACAACTTTTAGAATTTTGTGTTACTAGTTTATTTATTAAATTTATTGCCTTCTTTGTGTTATTTATACAATTTAAGAACGGTCTGTGAATTCTATTAGGTTTATAATTAAAGGCAACTTCAATAAATTGTACCATCATTTTTTAAATGAAATCTTTATTTACAAAAATCCTGCAGAATATGAACTGAACAATCACTTCGAGCCCCCACTAGAAGATTTGGGGCCCATCGATGCAAACGCTGGACGTTTCGTTCGCTATCAATTCACCCCTCAGTTTCTCAAACTGAAAACCATTGGAGCAACAGTCGAGTTTCTGGTTGGGGCCCAAGCGGTCAACAAATTCCGAATGATCGAACGACACTTCTTTCGGGACAGACTGCTCAAGACCTTCGACTTCGAGTTTGGATTCTGCATACCCAACAGCAAGAACACCTGTGAACACATCTACGAATTTCCAAACCTGCCAGCAGAATTGAGTAAGTATACTTGCACAACATTTTTATAAAAGAATGAATAAAAAAGAATTGGATTTTTAAAACGTGACTGACCAGAATAAATCAGGGAATTGCCAGTTTATGAAAAAATCAGGGAATATATTGTCAGGAAATAAGGAAAATTTTTTCTGGTTGTTTTTTACCAATAAAAACAATGACACTAATTTGCCAAACTTTCATTTTCAGTTTCCGAGATGATCTCCAATCCCTTCGAAACCAGGTCTGATTCGTTTTACTTTGTGGAAGATCAACTAGTAATGCACAACAAAGCGGATTATGCGTTTAATGGTGGTCTTGAAAAATTGGATTAAGTAATTTTGACGAAATGTGATAAGAGCCTGACGGAACGCAATGTTAAATTTGTGACAGAGTACTTAAAGACGTGAAATCGTTCAATGAATATACATACAAATATATATAAATAAAATTATTATATATACACTTATTGACAAGCGCGAACTGCCAGTTGTTGGATATTTAAACTATTCTAAATAGTCTTTCTGTGATTCACAGTTCGGCATGTCAAACTCAACTCAACGATACTTAATTGCTGAAACCATTGTTCTAGTCTACTTGCTTTCGATTAAGTTATTCATTCCGTCCTCATTATGCTGCGAATTGATTTTCGTGTGAGACTTTTTGTACACTTTCGAGAAATTATTAATACACAATAAATTCTTCTGTAAAGCAAACATCTTATTTCAATTCTAAGTAAAATATTTGTTATTTGTTACACTGTTGAAAATAACTGTAACTGAGTTTCTAGTTTCTCTGTAAAATTCAAATTTTATCACAATTTTACAGTAAAATCATAAAATAAATTTATAGTTAGTAAACCTTAAATTTGATGAAATCGAATTAGCTTTCAGCAAAATGAGGTTTTTTAAATAAGTCTTATGATTTATATCCGAACATTTCTTGCGGAAAAACAAACCAAGTCAATTTCTCAACATTATCTATTTTTTCGACTAAACATAAATTACAATAAAACAAAACAAAATATCGTCCACCATGCGAGTCTCATGTGTACCGTTACAATAATCACAGCACGTAAATGTTTATACATAATATCAATTGATTGTCTAGTCTAAAACGTCGTCAATGGTTAACAAAGTTCGTTACGTGACTGAGAAATTCGTTTGGTTTTTCTACATGTAACCAGTGACCTGCACCGGCTATATAATGAAACTTTGCTGTAGGAAACAACTTCCTAATGGCGTCGTGGTCGTCAGGGTTTAAGTAGTCACTGTTTCCCCCACCGAGAAATAAAGTTGGTCCTCGATAAACCTTTGCATTTATGTCAGGGAACGTCGCGATCTTCGTCCGAAAATTCGTTTCTAAGACTGGCAAATTCAGACGCCATTTAAATCTGCCTGGTTCAGCTTCTACAAGATTCATTAAGAGAAACTGAAACAACAAATAGTTGAAATTATATTTTTTAAAGTATTCATTCGTGTATAAAATAAATTTAAATAAATTAAAATTGAAAAAAAAGAAACAAATAAAAATTAGAAAATAAAAGTAGGTATTTATAAAAACTGTAAGACAAAATGCAAATTACATATTGCAGTTTCTTTGTATAATAAAATTGCTGATAAGTGAAATTGAATCATATTTACTCGTTTCAACATATCAGAATGAATCATGGCTGACATCTGGTCATATGCAGATTTCCTTGCTTTGCTCAAAGTAGTCACACCTTCAAGATGGACAGACCTCATTGCCTGGAATATTGTTGACATAGATGCAAGGCTTGGACTGACTTTGACAGGAGAAAAGTCAACGACGATGAGCTTTTCCACCATGTCTGGATATGTCAGGGCAGAGTACATGGCACATGCTCCTCCCATACTGTGCCCTATTAAAATGACTTTTTCGACATCCAAATCTTGCAGTAACTGTACTATATCTGCCGCCATGTGCAAATAACTCATTTCCTGAGTCTGTGGAGAATCACCATGATTCCGGGCATCTATAGTTATCACCTGGAAAATTATGCCTTATAAAAATAATTCTTTTAAAAAATTAATGCCTTTTATAAATTTACCAGTTTCTAAGAGTATTTTTCAACAGGCCTTACTTATCACAGAAAACATTTAAAAACATATATTAAATTGTCATACTATACACATTAAAGATCTTCTCAAATAATATAAATCAGAAACTACTAATATTTTCGTCCTTCTATCCCAATTTTCATTGAAAATTTTCAAATCCCATTCCTTTCATCCACCTTTCATGACTTAAAACTTTTCAAAAAATTTTTTTATTTTCATCAAACTTACCTTCCGGCCAGTATTCTTGTGAATGGAATTGGACAAACTGTTCCAATTGTTCCTCGATCCAAAAAGTCCATGCATAATAAGGATCGGTGTCTGTTTCCGGCCATCAGTTCTCGTCGACTCATAACTCGCGTAAGCTAATTTCACGGGCTTCACCCTGAAAAACGCAAATTTCCCATTCATCCAGTTCTTACATAATTCGAATGAATGACAGCGAACAACAACACTCACGAGTGCGAATTGTCAGCGAACCTCCGCTGCGCGACCTGAATGAACGTTGCGGCGGATCGGCCGTCTAACCTCCGCAAACACTTAGTGGAATAATGCCGGCCCGTCAACAGGATCAGCCTCGACCTGATTTGCATCTTTCCTGGCTTCTCGGCACGACGTTGTCGCCGTTTGCACAACGTGCTTTTAGGTTAGGTCTCGATGTTAAATAGATCCATGATATTGGCCAATTCGCGAAATCGCCGCGAGAGATAAACAAACGTTCCTGCAACCATTGACGTCACGTTCGAAAAACAGTAGTTCGAATTCGGCGTCATTTTCGCGTCGATTTGCAAAGTTCTGATCGACGATCGATGGAATGAAAACAGTGGATTGTTCGCATTTTTGTTTTCTTTTTTTCGGGGGAGGGAGAGGGGGAGATGAAAGTGAAGTTTCGGAGCAGATTTTGTTTGAAAACATTTATTCGGCCTCCGTTACAATTTTTTGGGAATTTCGCATGTGAGAAGAAAAAGAATGTTGTTTGTTTTGAGTGGTTTGAATTGTTGGATCCTAACCTAAAAGACGCGCCAATTCGCGGCGAGATTGTTGATGATAAATCGGAATCTACTTTACCGATTGTAGGTACTTCGTTGACACTGACGGTTTGCAGCGCGGATAAGTGGAGATTGTACGCAGGTGGTGCGAATTGTTTTAACTGGGAATTCAGTGTTGTTAATTAATTTGTCTTGATAATTGACGTATAACTAGGTAATTATCCGATTGAATATCGAATAAGATAACAATGTGGTAAAGTGTTTTTTTCTGCGAAATTAAAAATGAGATTTAGGTTATGACGGTTTGTTTATATGTGAAAATTCCTACCATATTTGACAATTATACTGACAAGTAATTATTACTGTTTATTGTTAAATGTAATTTTTAATAGATTGTTTAATATGTGTGTAAAAAACAAACTGCGAAATTTAATTCTACAAAATATTCTCATGTTCACTGACAATCGTTTAGTTGTATTCATTTTATTTTTCTTAAATGTAAAATTAAATTAATTAAAAAATGTTTGTAAGTATTATTACCGTTATGATTTCAGTTTCAACAACTGGAATAAATATGTCTGACAAAGAAGAAGTTGTTCAACAAACTGCAAAAATGGAAACTAATTCCGAAGAAACCTCACAGACACCTAAGACAGGCAGAAAACCACATTGTGTTATTGTTCTTGGAATGGCAGGTTCTGGAAAAACTACTTTTGTTCAGAAGATTGTTGCTGATTTATATGACAGAGGAAAACCTTACGTCATAAATTTGGATCCAGCTTGCAGAGAAGTTCCTTATCCGACTAATATTGGTAATTTTTCTTAATAACATTGCTTCTTTAATAAAATTAATTAAGAAAATGAGCGATAATTCAAATCATAGATTAAAATAACAAAATCATTTTAGGTAAACCTCTATTTAAATAATTTATTTAAATCACATGATTATAATCATGCCTATCCTGATGCACTAAATCCATTTATACGATGTTCAATTTTTTCTTATTTTGTTAAAATTAAAAAAATCTAATTAATAAAACATAATCTTGCAGATATGAGAGACACAGTAAACTACAAAGAAGTCATGAAACAGTATGGCTTAGGACCCAATGGTGGTATTGTGACCGCATTAAACTTATTTTCTACCAAATTTGATCAAGTCATAGAATTGATCGAAAAAGCCGGAGATGAACACGAGTATGTGATAATAGATACTCCTGGCCAAATTGAAGTGTTCACCTGGTCTGCCAGTGGTACCATTATCACTGAAGCCCTGGCTAGCAAATTTCCCACAATTGTAGTTTACGTTATGGACATTGTCAAGAGTGTTAATCCTGTCACATTTATGTCAAACATGCTTTATGCGTGTTCTATTTTGTATAAAACAAAACTGCCTTTCATCGTTGCAATGAATAAGGTAAAAATGTTTGTCTTAATAAATAATGAAATTATATTTGTGAACAAAAAATCAGTAAATTTGATTGGGCAGTTAACTAAAAATTAAGTAAAAGTTTAGTTAACTGCCTTTAAAAATTTTTTTATTACAATTTTTATTTTTATTGTACAAAAAATCAGTTAATTTGCCAGTCTATATGCAATAAATTTATAACCATTATGTAACTAACTATAAAATTAATTAAAAAACTACTAATTATACTTCTAGGTTGACATAGTAGACCATAGTTACGCAGTTGAATGGATGCGAGACTTTGATGCTTTTCAAGAAGCATTGCAGAATGAAAGGAGCTACATCAGTAGTTTAACAAGTAGCATGTCGCTGGCTCTGGATGAATTCTACACGAATCTGAAATGCTGTGGGGTCTCTGCCTTAGTTGGCACTGGATTGCCTGAATTTTTCAAACTAGTGGAAGAAGCTATATTAGAATACGAAACGTATGCTAAAATTTTGAACCTCACATACATTGAGAAATGTTATATTTCATGTAACACAATTTACATTATATCATTCAACATGCTTTTCAGGGAATATCGAGTAGAATGGGAAAAGATAAAGGAGCAAAAGCTGATCAGTCAACGAGAAAAAGAGGAGGAGAGACTCCGCCAGGTGGCAAAAGGTATTCCAGACGAAGTTACTTCGATAGTATCATCAGGTGTTGGGTTTGGCAGAGAAATAGCGGACGTGTATTTAAAACATCCAGCGAACGAATCGAGTGAAGATGACGAAGGGTCTGAAGAAGACAATGAGGTTGACACGAAAGAAGAGCAACAGTTCCAGGACTTTGTTGAGCAGCATCGGAAAAAGGAAGAGAAGAAGAGGACAGATGCAGAACCTGTACCTTCTTGTAGTGGAACTTCGTGATTAACCATTTTTTCTTAATTCATCACATGCGTTTTAATAAAGATGATTTACTTTTATACAAAGAAGTAAAGATATGTGGCGATTGATTCCAATCTATTTACCCCTCAAATAAGTTCAATGTTAGATTTTTTTTGGCAATTTTTTAGAAAAGAGCAACAATTTTTTAGTAATTTCTCATTTGAATGAAGTGTCTTATTCATTTCTTCATACTTTCATATTTTTTCCATTTTTTTCATAATTTTTACCAAATTTGAATTATGTTTTGAGGTTACCACCTTATTTGTAAGAGCTGACGATATATTATACCAGAATATTAAACTTTTCAAACAATTTACTCAATTTGTATCTTCATCTCTCGCTTAATCTTCATCTCGAGTTTTCCTTTCCCTTTCCTCAAACCACTCCCATCCCAATCCCCCCCTCTTTCCACACTTCCTCCTTATCACTACGTCATTGATAACACCTCCTCATGCCGCGTTTCCACACCGCCGTCTTTTGACACAGGCCAGTGGTGCCACCTGAAAACAGCTGACATTTGCAAAACACCCCAACATCATGGCCGCTCCCAGGGCGAACGAGCCGTTGGAGATGACAGTGACGCGGTGAAGGCGTCCCCGAGGCAGCCGACGTGTCGCCGCAGAGGTTCGTCGCCCGAGTCCGCGCGCCCGATGTCCCCAGGGTTCGCGCTTTGAGAGCCCACGACGCGAGTCGCGCCTGAGTCACCCACGTCGGCCTCACTTTCACTGATGTAAATAGCCCATCGGGCCGCAGCAAAAGTGTTTCGCGAAATCGCCGTCACGTAACGCCGACGGGTCATGACACAATGATGCCGATTAAGGACAACCAGGATGTCGCGTGCTTTTTGGTCACGAAGCATTCGTGGAAGGGAAAGTACGAGCCACTCTTTGTTCGACCCCTTATCACCATGTCCTGACTCATGTTGTTTGTCTGCCTTTTTTCATCGCAATTCCACGCTTTTGTCCTTAAAGTTGCATTGAAGGGATCTTTGTTCAGGGGGATGTCGAGGAAAATGATGAAAAGTTACTGGCATGTTTTCATGGAAAATCACTGAATGGGAGGGTTTTGTGTCTCTCGTTAAAGGATCCAGTTTCTGATTAAATCGCATTCGAATTCTCTGAACTAGTGGGATTTAATCAGACATTTTTTTATAATCATCTGTTAATTGTCATTGAAGTATGGGGAAAATTGTGCTATAGTGGTATTTCTAATTATACTCTTTCATTCTTTAAATATTCTTTCATATTGATTAATCAGAATGAATAAACTTTAATAGGTAAAAAAATCTTTGAGAAGAAAAAATCTTTTTGTGATTTAATTTTATTACTTCTGATAAGTGATTAGAAAGAGATAAGAGATGGTTGGAATGATTGGGAGAAGATTTTTTGTTTAAAGGGAATCTGAATAGCATTAAAGAGAAATTATCAATGTGAACTAAACTTTTCTAAAGGAAAACATTCTGTAATGTTGTGCAATTTTGGCATTGTTCGAATTATTACACAATTCCTAATTCACCAAACTGTAAATTCCTGCCAACAAAATTTCATTACTATTCATTCTCATTTTTCAGTGTTTAGAACATAAACTTTTCACAAACTATTTGTTCACATCAAAATTTTGTAATTAATTATAAAAACCGTCTTTTGCCAGATACAAACGTATTTTCTCAATTGGATCCATGGGGATCACCACGTACAATCCGAACAATTTGGAAGTGACGAACAAATGGGAATACGCAGACTTCATAAACGTTCAGATCACAAATCGGAACCAAGTGGGATCCCATGAGTTCAGCATCACGATGAAAAAGGACCGCAAGGTCGAGACGATGAAATTCAGCTCGGAACACCGGGCTCATTTACTAACCGAAGCTCTAAGGTTCAGGCATCAGTTTGCAGAAAAGCCACGGGAAATTTTGGTAATCGGCCGTTAAAATTCCCATAAACATGATTTAAATGTACAACATTAGTTTGTAACAAAAAAAGATACTTTGTGAGTCACGTTAATTGATTTTAAATGAGGCAAAAACTTTAAATGAATTAATCACAACTATGCAATAACTACTGAATTTGAGGATAAGTTGTCAGGGAAAAGTTAGATCCTGTTTTTCGAAAATATTTCCAAATTGAAAGATATTGCTAGAGAAAACATAGTTAAAAACATAATCTGAAGAGATTGGAAAAATTAATTGTGAAAATTAAGGAAAAATATGGGTTTGTTAATTTTAAAAAAGTTTAAATAGTTTTCTGTTGAGAATCTAAAAATATGTAACTATGAATCAGTTTTAGATTTATATAAAAAAATAAAATCCAAAAATATCTCTTAAGTCACGTAGAAATACATTAGGAATGTCAAATGTTAACAAAAATGGATCTATTTTTTGTCAATATTTTTAATCAACATACAGTTAAATTATGTAACCATTGAATTGACATTGCCATGTAGATATAGTAAGATTAATTTCACAAAGTGCAAATAAAATCATACTTTTTATATTTCACAGAAAATAAAATTATTTGAAATTATTCTTACAATGAACAAAAATTGAGGATCTATTCTGAAAAGCAAATGATTATAATACCAGCAATGTATTTTTAGAAGCATAATATCAGATAAGTGTATGTAATTGGTGTTTCTGTTTAGAGTCAAACATTACATAAACATACATAATGTGGATTTTGCTGACCAGATATTTATAATAAATTTGTACATCCACATTTCATTCGTCAGATTACTTTTAAAATTAAATAAATGTTTTTGTTCATTATTACAAATAATTACACTTGTAAAATAGATAAAACTTAATTTGATACCTTACCTCTGGTTTCAATGATTAAACGTCGTAATTCATCGGGATTAGGTTCTGTCTATCATTTTCACGATTTAACCAACATCGCGTGATTTGTATATTTTAACAAAATTAGAAACTAAATATTCCAACACTACAAATACATAAAATATTTTAACATTATTCAAACAGTTTGTCTAACAATTATTTGACATTTCCCGAGGTATTAAATAACTAATTTATTACCCCTGAAACCCCAAATAATTGTCTTCAAACTAAATAATTCCCCTGAGATGCGTACTTAATTTAGTTTCCTTGCATTAACTGATTGGTCTTCAGACTTAAAGTAAACTGGAACACTACAATTCCAGACACGCAGTCATAAAACAAAATTAAACATGTCTCACAAATTTGCAATTCGAATTCCTCTGACACGTACAGTTGTAAATAAATAAAATCAACTTCCGCATGCAATTTTATATCGCGATGATTATATTCCCAAAGCGATACCAAGCCTACAAACACCATTGGTCGGATACCCGCCTCCCAGTGGTTTTGGAGGTGACCCCTTACAGTTTGGACCAATTGGATCCTGCGACCAATGTCGTCCTGGCGAGCTACTGTTACAAGGACTTCGAAGGCCTTGTGACTATGAAAGACTACCCCAATGGTTTCCTTGTAGTCTGTGGTGGATTCGGCAGATTGCATCTTTTTGCCAGCCAGTACATCGAAGAGATCAAGAAGAAGCTTGTAGAGTCTGCTCAAAACCATCTGGGCATTACCATACGTGTGATAAAAGATTCGATCAGGTCATTATAGTCTTCTATCGTCTTAATTTGCTGATTTTTTTCATTAAGAAAAGGAAAGGAATGTCATTATAAAATTGAAAAGGACTATTCTAAGTATATTTATTTTGCGATTTCAATTTTTTACAATTACAACTGTTTTTTTTTTATGAAAATGCAATAGGAAATAACATAATTAGTCTAATATAATAAAAGAATGGTTCCAAAAATATCCACAGCGTAATAAAGTAACAATTTCCTTTCTGCTCCCCAGGTACGACGACTTCGTGGCCCAACGGTTCGGCAAATTCAGCGGCGACGAACACATCACCAGCGTCTCCGAGTTCACCGTCCACAAGAACTCCACCAGGCACACCGAGCCTCAGCGGCGCACCCTCTGTCTCTCCGACACCTGTCTCCTGGAACGCGACCCCCAGACCTACAACATCTGCACCCTGAAACCGCTCTCCGAAGTGTTCGCCTTGATCCGCGACAACTCCAATCCTCAGCTCTTCACCATTCAGTATTTCGACGGCCAGTCCAGAAGCTACATGGCGACCGACCGGGACTCCCTGCTGGCGTCGCTCCTGGACGGAGTCAGGGCCTCCGGGAACCGGGACGTCCACGTGAAAATGTACCCGGTCGCCCGGGGCAAGAGACTGGGGCCCCTGAATCTGATGGTGGACGAAGAGGTGGAGAGCTCCCACGTCAAGTTCCTGCAACAGCCACCTGGGAACCGATCCTTCTCGGAGATCCTCGAGCGATTCAACACCAATGTCCCGTACAGCGGTCTCCATTACTCAGTCACACAAGATGTAAGGGATATTTCGGTTCGCTTGAATTTTGCAGCTAGGTTTGGTGGAGCCACTTGTTTTTGAAGGTTGATAACTGGAGAAGAGTTTGGAAGGGAAAGTTAACCAGGATGGTTAAATATCATCAGTGGTATACATTGTTGATTTGCAAGGTTTTAAACGATTTAAATAAAAATGCATTGGAGGAATTGGCAGTAATATGCATCAATGGTTTGCATTGTTTGAGTCATTTACTCGAACTTCGAACTAATCACTAAATGGTTGGAACGTAATTTTCATAATTTCCCCAGTAATTCAGGTTGGGTACCATATAATATCAGAAAAGATGTTATAAAATCTTCAATTATCACGAAAAGAAGATATATTTGATTTGCTGAATCAATCTCCAGTCGTAAAACCTCCGAAAAAGTATGTGGCAATGCATGCTGGGCTTTTCAAAGGCGACTAACAATCCAGAAGAAGCGGTTGAGTTGATATTACTAACTTCCGGTCGAAGTCCACCACCAACTCGATCTTTTTCTCTCGATGCAGGTCTCTGAACCGCTTGAATGGACTGCGACGACAGTACAGCTCCGATTACATACTGTGATAAATAAATACTTGCAGGGTCTGTTCACGGAGAACAAGGACAAAATAATCCTGGGCGCGTTGAACTCCGTGGTGAGCAAGGAGCTGGAGACCAACTCCGAGCTGGAGTCGCAGTTCCACGCTCTGCGTCGGTTGGTCGCGACGAAGGTCGGCTTCACGGCGTTCACGACGCTGCCGGGATTTCGCGAGGCGATCGGCAACAAGGTCGTGAAGGCGCTGAAGCGCCAGGACAGCGGCGTCACGCAGGCCGCGATCGACTGCATCTGCGCACTAATGCAGCCGATGCACGACGACTGTGACCTGAGGCAGGAGCAGCTCAACAAAAGTAGTCTGCTCAGCAGCAATAAGTTTTTAGAAAGCCTTTTGGAAATGTGGATCAATCATATTGTAAGATTTTCTAAGACTCTTGTTTCTACAAGAGTACTATTAAATTAATTAATAGTAAATTAACCGTTGATATTTCTTAAATACTACTTTACATGATGATTAATCAAAAGTATTTAAATGAACTATAAAAAAATTCAACTTTCAGTTGACTCTTTCACTGCTCTGGACAGTTACTCTTTATATCATAGTAACTCTCTTTCTTTCTTAATGGCACATGCTAATAATGAGTATATTCATTCAACAACAAACACTCTTCTTTCCATCAGAATCACGGAACTGGTGCTTTAGTGGTCTCCGCAATGCTGGATCTGCTGACCTTCTCCCTCTGTGTACCTTACAGCGAGACCACAGACGGCAAACACTTCGACAACTTGCTCGAAATGGTCGCCGCGAGGGGGCGCTCGCTCTTCAAGTTATTCCAGCACCCGTC
The DNA here is from genome assembly GCA_022817645.1 of Ceratoteleas bidentatus. NCBI lineage: Eukaryota > Metazoa > Arthropoda > Insecta > Hymenoptera > Scelionidae > Ceratoteleas > Ceratoteleas bidentatus. The sequence goes on from JABFPB010000299.1 coordinate 21,229, forward strand.
CCTCGCCATAGTCAAAGGTGCTGGACTGATAATGCGCGCAATCATAGAGGAGGGTACTTCAGAGGTCGCTGCAAAGATGCAGGAACTCGCTCTCGCCGAAGGTGCACTGCCGCGCCATCTGCTGAATAGTCTTTTCTCGTCAGGCAGCGATGGCAGGGTTCTGACTCACAGGCAACTGTGCCGCCACCTGGTGGGACTCTGGGTTACTGGACATCCCACTGCGATGGGATTGTTGAAACGAATAATGGTACTCTCAATTAAAAAAACCTATCATATCACTACTTCTGTTCCATATTTAATTTCTCGATAACTAAACGGTGAAAATCGTTGAAACTTTGGCAAAAAAAATTAATCACCCTCCACTTTTACCTAAATTTTTCCCCTATCTTTTCAGCCGAGCGGTTTACTAAACTACCTGAACTCCGACGAAAAAGTCCCCGACTCGTTTCTCGAGGAAGAACGCTTAAACAATCGCGACAATTTGAAAATCGCCATAGACCATGCGTCGCGAAACAAAAAGAGCGCGCAGTGGATGGCGATAGAGCGCCGAGTCAGGATAGTCGAGAAGCACGTGGAGAACGCGTTGCAGCACTGGGGCGCTCGCGTCGGCATCGAGCGCCGCGAGAAGATCAAGGAGCGGCCGATAGTTCTGCGCAAGCGTCGCGAGAGGGTCAAGTCCGAGGAGAACTGGAAGCTCTTCTACTACAAGTTCAACCAGGACCACGCGTTGCCGAACCTGATCTGGAACCACAAGACCCGGGAGGAGCTGAGGACCGCGCTGGAGAACGAGATCAGGTCGTTCACCTCGGACAAAGACTTGTCAGGTGGCGCTCTGATCGCGTGGAACCACCGGGAGTTCGAAGTGCAGTACCAGTGTCTGTCCGACGAGGTCAAAATCGGAGATTATTACTTGAGGCTGTTGCTGGAGAAAGACAGCCCGGATAGTCCTATTAGGAAATCGTGAGTGCCGGAATTTTCCCAATCTCTTCTTAATCATTAGACTTTATACGATACCCGTTTTTCAAATTCCTACGAACTCCTAATAATTTGTTGGGATTCTTAGGAAATGTATCACAATTCCTATGAAATCCGAACGTCTCTTACTCTCACCTTCAATTTCTCATTCCTAGGTACGAATTTTTCAACGACCTATACCACAGATTCCTACTCACGACGAAAGTCGAAATGAAGTGCCTTTGTTTGCAAGCAATGACGATAGTCTACGGCCGATACTACGAGGACATCGGACCCTTTTCCGACACGAAATACATTATCGGCATGCTGGAGCGATGCACGGACAAGATGGAGCGCGACCGCCTCGTCGAGTTCGTCAACAAGCTCATCCTCCACAGCAGGAACGTCAAGGACATAATGGACCAAAACGGCGTCCGCACGCTGGTCGACCTCCTGACCCTCGCGCACCTGCACACCTCCCGAGCAGTGGTGCCAACGCAGACCAACGTCATCGAAGCTGGTCCCAACATGGAGAGAGTCCTGGAGAAGGAGTGGTACTACAACGACGGCGACCAGCGAAAGGGCCCGGTCAGTCTGGACGACCTGAAGCAGCTGTACACCTCCCACCAGATCAACCACAAGACCAAAGTCTGGGCCCAGGGTCTGGACGGTTGGCGGACGGTCTCGCAGGTGTCGCAGCTGAAGTGGACGCTGGTCGCGAAGGGCACCCCAGTAATCAACGAAAGCGAACTGGCGACGCTGATCCTGAACATCCTGATCAAGATGTGCGAGTACTTCCCGAGCAGGGACGCGGATAACGCGATAGTCCGGCCACTGCCGAGGATCAAGCGGATGCTGTCGGACTTCCAGTGTCTGCCGCATATCGTGCAGCTGCTGTTGACCTTTGACCCGGTTCTGGTGGAGAGGGTGGCGACGCTTTTGTGCGAGATCATGAGGGATAATCCGGACATTTCGAAGATTTATATTACTGGAGTGTTTTATTTTATACTTATGTACACTGGGTCGAATGTGCTGCCGGTTGCGAGGTTCCTGCAGTTGACGCATACGAAACAGGCGTTCAGAGGAGATGATGTAAGATAAAGGGATTTTTTAAGAGATTCGTCGATTTAAATGGGATTTTAAGGGTTTAAATAATTGTTTAAACATACTTTTTTGATTTAAATGTTGATTCAAATGGTTTAAATCGTTGATTTAAAGCACTGATTTTAAGAAATGATGATGAAAATGTGAATATTTCAGAACACTTCGTCAGACATTATGCAAAGGAGCATTCTAGGACAACTCTTGCCAGACGCGATGGTGAGTTACCTGGAGAACCATGGCGCGGAGAAGTTCGCGCAGATATTCCTGGGTGACTTCGACACACCAGAAGCCATTTGGAACGCGGAAATGAGGCGGATGTTGATAGAGAAAGTCGCCGCGCACATTTCCGATTTCTCGCCGAGACTCAGGAGCCACACTATGGCGAGGTACCAGTACATCGCGATACCGGCTATCAGATACCCGCAACTGGAGAAGGAACTCTTCTGCCAGATATTCTACCTGCGCCATCTGTGCGACACTGTCAAGTTTCCCAACTGGCCCATCCCGGAGCCTGTAAGTCTGCATTTCTTTTGGAAACTGAGGATCATTCTTTGAGACAAATGTTGAGGGTGTTTGTCGTTTTAGGTGAAATTGCTGAAGGATGTGCTTGATGCGTGGAAGAAGGAGGTGGAGAAAAAGCCGCCTCTGATGACGGTGGACGACGCTTACAAAGTTCTTGGATTACAAAGTGGAAAGCAACATAACGAAGCGACCGTTCGGAAGTCGTATTACAAACTAGCTCAGATGTACCATCCAGATAAAAATCCTCAGGGAAGAGTAAGTTTCCAGTTTCGCTTAAACCTTTATATACTCGAAAATACTGAAACAATCAGTATTTTCGAGTTTGGTTGGAATTTGGCGAAGATTCAGTCAATTCGTGGATTTCTAGAGTTGTATAAAGTCGAGTTTTTAAATTATTTCAGGACAGATTCGAAGCTGTAAACCAAGCCTACGAGTTCCTCTGCAGTCGAAGCTGCTGGACCACAGACGGTCCCAACCCGGACAACATCGTGCTGATCCTGCGAACCCAGAGCATCCTCTTCCACAGGTACAAAGACGAGTTGCAGCCGTACAAGTACGCTGGCTATCCGCAGCTCATCAAAACGATTAAGCTCGAGACGGACGACGATCAGCTGTTCTCCAAATCCGCGCCTCTCCTGGCCGCCGCCAGCGAACTCGCATACCACACGGTTCACTGTTCCGCTCTAAACGCCGAGGAACTTCGGCGGGAAGGTGGCTTGGAGATTCTGCTGGAAGCGTATTCGCGATGCGTCTCGGTGCTGAACAAATCGAGCAAAGCGAATGACATCGCAGTGCAAGTTTGCACGCACATCACCAGGTGCTTCGCGGTGGCAGGAGCATTCCGAGGATGCAGGGATAAAATTGTTGAACTGCCGCAGCTGGTTAAGGATCTATGCAGGGTGTTGCATTTCAAGGTGAAATGATAATTAATGGAAGATAGACTTAGGGTGGTTTAAAAAAGTTCTAAACCACCCTTTTTCACCCTTCTTCTTTATTTAACAGACTCATTCCATTAATCGTAATACTAAATAATCTCATTACAATTCTCTTCAGCATCTGACGAAATTATGCTCAGTCGCCACCGAGTGTGTCTCCTCCCTCGCGACCGACAGCGCCCTCCAGATGCAACTTCTGCAGTCTGGCGCCCTCTGGCACCTGCTTCTCTTCATGTTCAATTACGATTACACGCTGGAGGAAGGAGGCGTCGAGCGAACCCAAGACGACAATCGGCAAGAGGTCGCGAACAACCTCGCCAAACTCGCGGTGCTGGCCTGCGCGAGACTCGGCGGCTACACGAAAGGCGACAGCGCCACCCCGGTGAACCCGGTGACCGTCGCGGCGATGGAGTGCCTACTTAAACCGTACCTGGCGCGGCGACTCGGGGACGACAAACCAGAGGAGATCCTCAAGACCCTGAACTCGAACTGCTCGAATCCCTACCTCATTTGGGACAACGGCACCCGGGCGGAGCTACTGGAGTACCTGGAGAACAAACGGCAGGAGAAGCTGAACGGCTCGAGCGACTTCGAGCACGATTTCAGTAACTTCACTTATAGCGCGCACAAAAACGAACTGGTCATTGGCGAGATCTTCGTCAGGGTCTACAACGAGCAACCTACTTTTCCTATCGATGTAAGCTAACTTCGAAGTTTTCGAATTTTTCGATGTCCGAATTATTCAAACGTTTGTTTGTGAATTATGAAGAAGGCTTCTATTTGATGGATGATAGACTTTCAAAGAAAATAAGACCTATCAATGTTGTTGAATGAGAATCCTAAACTTTGAACTCTACAATTCGAACTGTAAAATCTGAAGTTCGAATAATTTGAATGTTGACTCTATTTCAGAATCCAAAAGGCTTCACATTGGAGCTACTCGAGTTCCTGACAAAATCTTCCGAGTACATCGCGACGTTGGGAAGCATTGCTTTGTCGAAGAAAGATCAGGAGCGACTGAGACACACGGTGATGGCGCTGGAGGCTCTGAAGAACGTGATCAAAAACAACCCTGGCATCGAGATACAGTGCATCGGCCACTTCCAACTGCTGTTCCGGTTACTGAGCTGTAACAATTTGAAGCCCATCCAGAAGGGCGCTTTGGAAGTCATTAATAATATAACTAAGAGTCAGGAATGCGTCAGTGACATAGCAGCCAATGAGGTCATTGTGCATTTGTTGCTGTGTCTTAATAGTCTGAAGGATTACCAGCTGTTAACGTTGGAAACTCTGTATGCTCTGATGAGCACAACGAAAATAGTCAAGGATGCATTGAATAAGGGTGAATAATCGTTCCCAATTGTCTAATTAGTAATACAGCGAATAGTAAAACAGCGATTTTCCAGCTTGATTGGAAAATCGCTTTCTTACAACTTGGTTGGAAAATCTCTGTTTTCCAACTTCTGTTACATTTTGTTTTAGGTGCTGTTATCTACGTTCTCGATCTGTTCTGTAATTCGAGTAACATCCAAGTTCGCGAAACTGCAGCGGAATTGCTGGCAAAGATGTCTTCTGATAAACTGGCTGGACCAAAAGTCAAACTTGATTTGTCGAAGTTCCTGCCGAGGTTATTCAGTGAGGCGATCAGGGACAGTCCGAAGCAGTGTGTTCATATGTTCGAAACCAAGCAGGAAAATCCGGAACTGATTTGGGACGATGATACGAAAGCAAAGGTGTCGAGGATGGTTGCTGAGCTGAAGGACGAGTTAGTTTTTCCTTCCCCCTTTAGATCTTTTTTAATTCATAAACTGATGGTTAAAAAATTCTAAAAATTTTAAAATTATGCATTTCTGATGCAGCCATTACAAAGTTCAAAGGAGGAATCCAAATGCGACATTGAAACTGCCAGATACGCAAAGCAATATCGACATTGCCACAAATGAACCTGTGGTAGGTGGAGTTTACCTGCGGCTGTTCGTTTCCAGTCCTGCTTGGGCTCTGAGGAAGCCGAAGGAGTTTTTGAGTGAACTCATGGACACGACTTTGTCGCTGATGGCGAAAGATAAGACTGATGTAATTGATTTACAGGATTATAGAGTATTCTAAATCAAATTTCCTCATTAATTGGATTCTTTCAATCATAATTTGAACATCCCTAAAATGAGTTGTTATTAATCAAATGTTTTTTTCAGTCGGATATGTTGGAGTTGACAACACAGGCCCTGGTCTGCTTACTGCAAGCACAACCCAACTTGGCAGATCAGGTGCCCTCTTTGGGTCACATTCCACGACTTTGCAGGCAAATGTCAATGCAAAACAGTCAGCCACCTGTTTACAAAGCTGCTATTTTAATTTTACACCAATTAGCTGCTAGTGAGGTATATCTTTTATTTCTTTTATTTTTTAGGTATAAATTTTATTAGGTTCACAAATGACTTATTTTAATAAAAATAGGAATATATTGGTCATATACGAAACACATATTCCCAATTTTTGCAATATACTGGGCATATATTTCTATTTTACTAGGCTTATTTTCTAAGTTATGAAACGTATCGATTATCACAATATTGCTAATCGAATGTTACAAAATAGGTCTGTATATCGTCCATCTGCGAAACAGAATGCATCAATCCTCTGAAACACGCCATGCAGTCCAGAAGAGATATGATTGCAGTTGCCTGTGAAACCCTAAACCGATTGTTTTCGACTAACGAAGATAGACTTATAAAACAGGTATATCCATTATTCAAGTTCTCGATACAGAAATATAAAATTCTATTTAAATAATGTTCGAGCTTAATGTTATTTGGTAATTGTAAAATATTGTTTTAAAATTTATTTTAGGCTTTGGAAGCGGAAATGGTGCAGTATCTTTTGAACATTCTCGAAGGAAGATTGGATATTCTAGAGAATCCTGCCATGACAAAAGCTCAGATTGTGAAGGCCCTGAAAGCAATGACTCGCAGTTTCACACTTGGGGAGAAGGTTAATGCTATTTTGGAGAAGTCGTCAGTTTGGGCAGAGTACAAAGACCAGAGACACGATCTGTTCATTTCCAATACACCGACGGCTAACTATTTGACTGGTAAATTTTGATATGACAATTGAATATGTTACATTGCTAATTTTCGTCATTTAACAATTATATAATAGTTTCATATGATGACGTTTTATGTCAAATTAAAATTATTTTTCATTAATTTCATTAAACTGATTCATGCAAATTAAATTAAAAGATAAAAAAGATACAAACAATCCATAAAGAATAAAATAAATTTTAAAAAACTAACAAATAATATAATAATAACCACATTACAGGTACCGCAGTGTCAGCCGGTTACCTGACCGCGGGACCCAGTGCCACATTGCCGACGGGCCCGCCACCTATGGACAAGGAAGACATCGTAATCAATAGAAATGATAGTATCTGATACGGGTAACTCGACGAGACCGATTTTCTACCGCAGTATTTTTCAACGGCGACTCTTCCACAAAAGTATACAAATAAGGGACCTCGACCTTACAAGACATCGACGGGAGCTCCTGTGATTCGACTCGTCAAGCATATCAACCGGAGAGGCGTGTTTTGATACTTTTTAATCGCGTAGACAAGTCGACTAATATGATTTGAATTCGCGTTGACAGAAATTGCATTTAATCGGACATGCATGTGAGGAAACCACACTTTTTATACGACGAGGAAAGGTCCACTTTGCAATTTTGTACAAAATGTTATACCAGAAAAACGCTCACGACTGATCTTCGCGGTAGCAAACTTTTAGTCGCACTTTGCAAATCTCTCCCCCCCCCACCCTTCCCGATATTCCCAGGCGATCGTCGTAGCTAGTGAAGTTGAAAAAAAGAAAGGAATCAGGCGACTGAACGACGTCCTTGTGAATAAAACGGTGTACATAGTTTTACAATTACCAGATTTATACAGGAGCAACGTAGCGACCAATGAGAAATCGGATCGTTACGCGGAATGCGTCGCATCTAATATATCGTACGAAGATTTGTTGGTTCTGAAAAGAGAGCTTGTACATGCTTTGTAAAAATGAGGCAAAAGTAATTTTATACTCATTTGTATATTTGTGTTTTGCCATTTTTAAAAGAGGGTTTATATATGTATATGAAAGTATATTAGATGTGCAGCATCGCCTTAAGAGTGTATTTAATTAATACTGATATAGATAGTATAATCTTTTATGAGACGATGAGAGAGAGAAAGAGAGTGTACGTATACATAGATATGTATGCGTATGTATAAATATATGATTTACAGAAATTCAACTCCTGATATACGAATAAAATTATTAATATATATATATATATATATTATACATATATGCAAAGTGAAAAGTATATATTAATGTATTTATTAATACGTTTGCAAGTGTTACGAGAGACCATGTTTCAACGTGATTTTGCATTGATGGAGGACAGACAAATTATTAGATTCGTATTTCAATTAGTTGGAGAAAATTATTTTTACCACGTATCCTGTAAAATATGTAAGAAAATAAAGAATTATGAATCTGATATAAATCTATGTTTTATTTTGTTAAGGGACCGTTTGCCAGAAAATTGCTAAATTTCTATTTTTCAGCTTAGGTTCATGGCTATTACACAACTTACCAATAGAAAACAGAAATCGAATTAATTATTTAATTAAAATGACGATTAAACCCTTATTTGTTAATAATATCTCAATTTGGCATGTTCGGCTGCAAACTGGAGTAAAATTGATTGAAAATTTTCACTGTTTGAGGATGAGAAATTGTAAAAAAAGTATTCAGTTTAAAGTTTGAAATTAAATATAAATAAACATTCTACCTGTTAAAATAAAAAACATTTTTCATATCAATTTTCACAAAATAAGCAACAATATTTGTTTCATAAAATCGATTTTTGACCAGTTTTTGGTAAACATTCTTTTAATTATTAGCTACTAAACTGATCAATTAAAACTTATTATGAAAATAGGGATATAAAAAATTATTAGTTTTATTAATTTCTAAGAGCCAACATAATAATAGCAACATTAACAATTTTCCAGCAAAGTTGTTAAATTAACAAGTATTCAAAATTAGTATAAATTTACACTTTGTATCTTTCAACAAAAAATATCTCCACATTCTTACCACCCAAACAGAACAAAAAAAGAAATCTGCACTAAATGTAATTGTTATCCAATAGTCGGGTACAAATAATAACTTCAGAATTAATTTTATTTCATTTCTATATTACAATATACATTTCTCAATAAAGTTTTGTACGAAAGTACCTTAAATCACAAATAAAATCGATCCGACAAACATTCTCATTGTTGTTATTCCCGTTGCTCTCAGAACTTCGATTGAGTCTTCTCATTTTGAGTAGTTAGCATTGATATAATGGTACAAAAAGACCAGGAAAAAGAGAGTAACTCCCAGAGCGTTCGAGAAGACTGCCAATTGGACGTCGGTAATCATCTGCAAAAATCCGAAGATTAACATTTACGTTAACTCCTAACCTGAAATCTACACTCGCAACATCAACAATATCTTTCCACAAAGATCAATGCTAAACAAGAAATGACGTAGTCACACGTAATTTGTAGTTACCTTGATAAAGTTTGTTCGTTTATTTCCCAAACAACGTTTTATTTTCTCAGATATCACACGTTTGACACAATCAACGTATCAGGAGATGACAGGTGCCAAATCAAGTGACGTGTATCGGCGACACCAAACCTCAAACCGTGTTTACAATACCCAGCACACCGACAATCCCATTGGCTGAATCTTTTCCCGCCATTCAGAACCATCAGTCATCTGATTATGACCGCAAAGTATACTATTCAAAACATCATACGAAAATCCACAGCTTGATTTTTTCTCTTTTGGTAACTAATAGAAAAAATGAATTATTTCTTTTTTTCTAACTTAAAAAGAAGAAAATATATAAAATAATAAAATCAATTGTTACAAAAAAATGGGAAATGTTACAACAAAAATATCGTACACAACACGGGGGGAATTACGCAAATAGATAGTATATTGTGCACCAAGGGAGTAAACATCAAATTTCCTTTCCAGGGCCCATAAGGAAATTTGATTTTTACTGCGCTACTGCACTTCCTGGTTTTAGGGAGTAAAGTGCTACTTTACATTTATATTTTTCGAGAAGGAATCTTTCCAAAATATGGAAAATCCTTTCTTATCCAAGGAAATTTCCCACCATTTCCATTTTTTAGGATTTTAATTTCTTTTTCCCTAAATAAATCGATTTTCTCCCATTTCCATTTTCCCAAAAGAAAGTTTCTTTTTTCTCAAACGAATGAAATATAGACATCTTTTAATTAACGCTAACCAAAAAAGGTACAAAACATACAAACATACAAAAAAACCAACAAAATCCACATTCCCCAAGCTTTTTGCGTCCTCCTTTTACATTCGCGTACTTTCGCGTAACATCGCGAGCACTTTAGAACCGAGCAAACAAACCACCACACACAATTTTTCCCACGTCATAACAAAGTGCCATTCTCCAAACAATCTTGTCCCCAAACCACAACTCCCCTCATTCTCTTCCACCTTCTTTCTGCCCCAAAAACTCCGACCAAACTCCGCGAAAAAGCCCGTCCCACTTTATCACTTTATCCGCCATAATCGCGAAACGCCGCTCAGCGTCGAGGTTAGGTCCGTTTGAATTCTGGGGCGCGAACGCGCGCGATTGGTCGCGCTGTCAAGGCTCGCTCACGTGTGTGCGAAACGGCGACGGTGTTGCTGCGGAACGACACTGTTATCGTGCTCGGGCCGTTTAAATCGCAAATCCGAGGGACCGTGCCGTTTTCGCGAGGGCGCGCGCGCGATGTCGCAAAACCACAACAGCAACTCCAGGCCGATCTTCCGCGACCTCTCCGCGGACGACGACGAGCCGGAGACCACGGTGATCGAGAGCCTGTGCATGAACTGCGGCAAAAACGTGAGTGCCGATCGCGCGACCTCGGCGGAGGTTAGGTTCGGGTGTTGTACCCGACTGGATCGTCGGCGACGCGTGAAATCATCGACCGGTCGATTTCGCGACGACCCGATGAAAGGCCGAAAGCGATTCGCCGAAACGACTTCAGAGTCCGGCGCGCGAACTTTTCGGTCATTTTACCGAGTCCCGTTATAATATATTAATTATTCATTTTTGCTTATTTTTGTTGGGGCTCATTGTTGATTTGAGATGTAACAATGTCATCGGTTTTGGAGTAATTGAAAATTGGGAAAAGTGTTTCGGTTATGTTGAAAAGAAAGTTGATTTTGGGAGGCGTTTGTAGTTTGGATATTTATTTTGATTTTGGGGAAGTAGAGGGAAGGGGGAGGGTTTTTGTACTTTTGGACTTGTGGCCCGATTTTGTATTTGTGGGTTTTTGTATTTCTGTATTTATAAGTGGGAGTGGTAAATAAAGGTCGTTTTGTGGTGACATATCTGTTGGTAGAGCGTAATGAGTGGTATATGTCAGTTTGATATTTATATTTTTTGGAGGTATATGTGTAATCCCTTTGTATGTATGTTCTAGGTGTGTAGATGTTTGTATAGATATAGACTGTTGGGAGTTGAGAGTAATGTGGATTTGGCACTGTTTCGCAGGTGCAAAATCAGTGTTTGGGATAAAATTGGGTGGCGGTCGAAATGTTGAAATTAAAACTTTTTAATTGGTATTGAATTAATTATAAACATTTGAGATTATACATTTTATAAAAGTAAAGTCTTGGACTATCTCTTTTTTTCTTCACTTGTTAAAAAACTAGGTTTAATTAATAGGTACATAATTCCTTTAATAGTATTAATAATTCTTCTAATAAACATACTGCATATTTCACGGGGTAAAAGTTGACTAGACAGCATGAAAAACTAATAATAGATTAATCATTGATGATAAGTTTCTGTAAAAAAGGTAAAAGTAAAAAAAACAATTAATCTGCATGATAAAAGAATCAACAAGATTTAAGTAATAAGGATATGCTAAATAGGAAGAAGTATCATATCATCTACAAAATTTTCTTTCTGCCTTGTATGGGTATTTTTATATTTTCTACAATCTCTGCCTAACTTGTTGTATTTGAAAATATCTAATTATGAACAACTGTTATTGATCTTGGCAAGAAGGTTGCTGTTACAAAATTGGTTCGATATTAAAGTGATTTATGGGCTGTCGTCAAGCAGAGACACTGTCAACAATTTTATATATAGGCGATCCAGGAATTTGCATCAATCGATTAATTTTTGTTTTTTGCTTTGAAATCTAATTCTTGTATTTCATTGTATCATTTGTTACCTGCTCAATATACTACAAATAATAACTCAAATTATACTACTTTACACGCTAACTTACTTCTCTAACTTAAAAAACAACTTAATTAAGTTGCACAATTTTTCTATTATCAAAAAGACACCTGTTTTCAGGGTATCACTCGACTGTTCCTAACCAGGATTCCCCATTACAAAGATGTAATGTTATCATCATTTGAATGTGAGCACTGCGGGTATAGGAACAACGAAATGCAAGACACAGGAAGGATATGCGATAAAGGAGTCAAAATAACGTTGGAGGTGACGAACGCCGGTGACCTAAATCGACAGGTCATCAAGTCAGACTTCACTTCCATTCGAATCCCACATTTGGAGTTCGAGATTCCCGCGAGGTCTCAAAAAGGAGGTGCGAAAAACAACAGCTGCACAAATGCGTACATGCAAATTGTACTGATAAGTCAATAATGTGATAAGTAGATTATAGTGAAGTCGCCACCATCCTAAACATAAGCTCACTGAATTCCCATAGGAAGCTAAAGGATTTAAAGTTCCTAGACGGTGTACTTACTTAACAGCATCAATTGTATATATTTTCATGATTAAATCTATTGGAAATTCCATGTTATATAGATGATTGTGATGTTTCTGTTTCTGTGTTTGATTTGCAATTATTTATTAATGCTAATATACCCCAAAGCGATAATTGTATGATGCTTTACTTTTAAAAGTCGAGATACTTGATTATAAAGTTTGATACAAACACATGGATAATGTATCTACACACAATTTTTTTGAAAGTTTAGAGTTAAATATCTCAATTTCAACTTAGATTTGTTGCTTGCAAATTTGGAAAATTACATAGTAGCCTTGTAATATCCAAAACTCAAAGTTTCATCAAATTCACATTATTTTGACTTACAAGAGAACTTAAGCATTGACATTTATTCGCATGCAAACTATATAAATCAAATGAGATGTAGTCCGCTAAACGATTTTTCTTGACCTATAACATAATCTATATTGTGTCATTGATATACATACAATTTTACTTTCTTACAAAAAACCTCACAGCTTGTATATGAAAAAGTAATTTTTGATTCAGTAAAATATCTCTAATAACACAAAATATTCTGAGTTCATTCTGAGAATATTTCAATTACACCAGAGGAATATTCCCATCTCCAGAATTCCTTATGCTAGAGACATTGGCAGTTTATTTCTGGAACATGCTCAGACAGGGAACCGCACAGACATCACAAACTATTGTGATGTCTGTGCGTTTTGAATATTCTCAGAATTAATTTTGTGTGATTAGGGATTACTATCACATGAATTTACTGACTATCTTTTCCAGAAATTACAACGATAGAGGGAATAATAGATAGAAGCGTGCACGCTTTGGAGCAGGATCAAAATGAAAGACGGGAAACCGACCCGAGAGTTGCCGAGAAGATTGATGCTTGCATCAGCAAGCTAACGGCTCTGAAAGATGTTGAGAAGCCTTTTGTGATGATTTTCGAGGACATTTCCGGGAACTGCAGTGTGGAAAACCCCAAGTACCCTCATAAAGACCACAGACTGACTATGGAATCCTTTAAAAGGACGAAGGAACAGAACCACAGTCTCGGAATCTATGAGGAGAATGAAGACGTGTTGCTGAAACCTATTAGAGAAGGAGAATTCCCACTGGAGGAACTAGACAGCGAAGTGATCACATTCTCGACAAATTGTCCGGAGTGTAACAGTCCATGTTCTACGAACATGAAAATGACTAGTATCCTTTTTCAATTCTCGTTAAAATAACGGAAAATTATTTGATAACTCCAGTAATTTTCAAATTAACAAATTGAGAAACAAATAAAATATTTAAAAAACTTATAGCAAATTATATCGATATTTGTGATATCGATAATTTTATTTTGATATTATCGAAATTCCATTTTTTCAATATAAATGTATCAATATTTTCAAATGTCGCCCAACACTCTTTTCGTTCACACTTTACACATTTTGGGTAACATTTATTTTATTTCGAAAAAACGAAACAATTGTTTATCAATTATATAAATAAACAACCGCCTCAAAATCGATCCATTTTCCTTAACAACATTCCTTCAGAAATACCTCACTTCAAAGAAGTGGTAATAATGGCTACGACCTGCGACAACTGCAGTCACCGAACGAACGAGGTGAAGAGTGGCGCTGGCATCGAGCCTCACGGGGTGAAAATCGAGGTCAAGGTTGCGGACAAAGAAGACTTCAGCCGCGACCTCCTCAAGTCCGAGACGTGCACCATGGAGATTCCAGAACTGGAGCTGGAAGTCGGCCCCACGACTCTCGGCGGACGGTTCACAACCGTAGAGGGCATCATCATCGCCATGAAGGAGCAGCTGAACAACTCCACGGCTTTCACCGGGGACAGCAACGACGACACGGTGGTCCAGCGGATGGAGAACTTCCTGCGCAACCTGGACAAGGTGCTCGAGGGCAAAATGGAGGTCACCCTGGTTCTGGACGACCCCGCGGGAAACAGCTACGTGCAGAGTCTCGCCGAAAACGGCACGGACGACAAGCTGTCCATCACGAAATACGAGCGAACGTACGAACAGAACGACATCCTCGGCCTTAACGACATGAAAGTCGACAACTACTGATAGAGGCGCCAGTTGCAGTGGAACCTCCGTTACAATCGCAAATGTGACGAAACTGGGGAAGCTTCCACTGTTCTTTGATTATATTTATAGCGTCGAGCAAAAACGGTGCAAGTTTTCGCCGTTTTGGGCGGAAAGTGCGGATTTGGGGAGAAGTTCTATGAGAAACTCCACTGAGTGTACGAAGTCCCCTCTTATTTTCTTATGGTTCTATTTACATGCATCGCAGTCGGGTTTCTTGTAGAGACAGGCATGTGGATTTGTACTTGGTGCAGAAATGGCTGGAGGTGGTGGAAAACGGGGTTCTACTGGAAATGGGCTGGAGTACACGTGTTCCAACAGCAAGTCGTCTGGCGCTCAGTCTCTTTCGTTTCCTGTTTTTATTCAGTACTTTGATTTTACAACAGTAGATTTTTACAACTCGAGCGTCCCGGGTGATCAATCTTCCTCCGCTTCGCTGCAAATGTAAATGAGACTTTTATTTTTAAACGTCCAAGAGTCGCGGCAGTGCTGGTTCATCAACATTTTACTTATTACGAGATTTTAACGATCGTTGGATTATGGCAAAGCGATTTAATAGTGTTTTGTACGATAGGTAAATGAAGGAGAAATAATAAAACCATGCAAATCGTAGGAAGTGGGGTTTCTTCGTTTACCTGGTCGTTCTTTTAGAAATAAATTGAAACTTTTTTTTCATAAAAAATACTTTATTTTGTTTATTTTTTTTTGTTTTAATTAATAAGTTAAGTAATAACGGCATACATAATAAGTATCGAGTCCAATTTCTTTAAATTGGAGACAGTTTTTTGATGAGTTGGGCCCTCTAATCTTCAGTTTCCATATTCTCACAAAATGGATTATTTGTGAAGAACAAACTCTCAAGATGTGGCACTCCTGGAGTCGGTTGAATTCCATCCAATCTTTCACCAGATTGTTGCTTATGAAGAGCACATTCAAAGCTTTCAAAGCAACTTCATCTTTGAATTTTTCGATTAAGTTATATGAAATCCAAAGCTCTTCCAAGTGATTCGTTGGAAGAGCTTTGGATATCATATAACTTAATCGATTACTTCGAGTCCGGCGAAGGTCTTGATGCCGTTGCGACCTAACGACAAAATTTTCAGATTTTTCAGAGAATTAAGTCCGGATATCTTTTCGATCACGTTAGTTGAAAGGGAGAGCTTCCTGAAAGGAAATTTGGCAATGTACATTTCTGGAGAGATTTAGAATTAATAATCAAAACACATTCTGGTGGGAAAAAAGTTCTGCAAAAATCTGCAAATTCGCTTAAAAATATCTGCATTAATTTAAAAACTGTTAAAAACTCTAGAAAATTGAAAACAAATTTTTTTGAAGTGATAAAATTATTTTGCAGTATAAAAATCTACAATTGTCTGCAAAATTACGAAAGTGCATACATTTTTTAAATTTCGCAAACTTTAAGATTTCAAATCTGCGAAAGTCTGCAAAATACATTTGCAGACTTTCACTATCATTATCCGTAAAACTTGAAAAAGTGCCAATTTAATTACTTTTTCAGAGTTTTACAGGAGTTTTCTGAGGAATTTGCAGATTATTTTCCACCAGGGAACATTATTATTTAAAAAACGTGTTTAAATTATTATGTGACTATTAAATAATACAAAATTAAATTTGTTTAATTTTTGTGATTTGAGAAAAAGTATACTAACTCAACGTTTATTAGTGCTGATAAACTATTGTCCATTTTCTCAATTGGTAGCCACTGAAAGGGGAGCAAGGCTTTTTTTCTTTTGCTTCTGCCGCTGGTTCTCCATTTTGTGGTACTCCATGTTCAAAATTAAATTCATTTCTCAGAATTACATTACTTTTGTAATCATTATTAAGGATTTTATGAATGTACATTAATCTATATATATTTGTTATTCCTCATATTACTCATATTTAACAAAATTTTTTAGCAAGGCTTGAAAAATGCATCGAATATGGTTCGGTTTCGGTTTACGGTTCTCGTGTGATTTTGGTTTACGTCTTTCTTTTTTCAATCATAACGGTTTCAGTTATCGGTTCAGAAATGGTTCGAAATATGTTTTAAGTAAAAACTTCTTGAAAGAATATTGTCAACAATATTAATAAAATAACCCTACTTTATTTTTACTAAGACTTTTAGTACATAATGTCGAAACAATAATAAAAAACTGTATTAGACTTGGCAATTGAACTTTTAACTGTTTTACATTTATTTATGTATTTATGTTTCTATTTTAAATAAAATGCTAAAAATTAGCCTGAATGTGTAATCACTTCATAGGGAACGCAAAACACCCGAAAAACATAATAAAATATGTTTACAATAAGGAGACATTCACATTTGATCACTGAACTGTTCATTGAACATATTCATGAACAGTTGTTTTTTTTAGAATTGAAATGCGAATATCTTACTATTATGTATATATTTCATTATATTTTTCGTGTATTGGATTCCGTATGACCTGATTAAACATTTGGACTGCTTTTTCGAATTTTATATCAAATAGAAACAGAAATATAGAAATAAATGTGAAAAAGGCAATAGTTATTTAAGTATTTTTACTAAATTGCTGAATAACCAAAAACTTGATTTTCACTAAATTGCTGAATTATTGAAAGAGAATACAATTATAAAGATAAAAATTATATTTGCAATATTTACATTATTCATTATCTAATAAGATTACTTTAATTTAGTGATTCATATTAAAGTAATCTTATTAGTATAAATAAGATTACTTTAATGAATCACTATTAGTTACATTTTCCAAATAAATTTTGCTATCGTTCTACTATGAAACTTGAAATAAAATTAGAAATAAAAATATGCAGAATTTTCAATTTTAAAAGAACCGATTGGAAACCGGTTTTTAGAACTGATTCAGTCGGTTCCCGTTCTTGAGAAAGCCATTTCTAAGTTACATCGGTTTCGGTTCCGGTTTCGGTTCGACGAAGTAAATCAGTTTTTTTATCAGTTATCGGTTTCGGTTCCAGTTTCAAGCCTTGATTTTTAGTTTTTTGTTATTTTAAAGCTAATATTTTTATCAATTTTGCATGAATTTCAAATTAATTTAACACTTCAAAATATAACTTTTACAAAAGTAACAACAAATTTGCAATGGTCGAGCGTCCCGGATGATCAGTCTTCCTCCACTTCGCTGCAAATGTAAATGAGACTTTTATTTTTGAACGTCGAAGAGTCGCAACAGTGCTGGTTCATCAACATTTTACTTATTACCAGATTTTAACAATCGTTGGATTATGGCAAAGCGATTTAATACTGTTTTGTATTATAGGTAAATGAAGAAGAAATAATAAAACCATGCAAATCTTAGGAACTGGGTTTTCTTCATTCTTTTCTTCATTCACCTGGTCGTTTTTTTTAGAAATTAATTGAAACTTATTTTTTTTCATCAAAATTACTTAATTTTGTTTAAGAATTTGAAAAAAAATGATCTTGATATTTTAATGAATAAGTTAAGTAATAAGGCATACACAATAGGTATCGAGTCCAATTTCTTTAACCGAGGCAGTTTTTTGATGACTGCAGTCCTCCAAGCTTCAGTTTCCATATTCTCACAGAGTGGATTATTTGTAAAGAGCAAACTCTCGAGATGTGGCAACTCCTGGAGTCGGTTGAATTCCCCCCAATCCTTGACCAGATTGTTGCTTATGAAGAGTACTTTTAAAGCTTTCAAGGCGCCTACACCTTTGAACTTTTCGATTAAGTTATAGGAGATCCAAAGCTCTTCTAAATGATCTCCAACTACTTCGAGACCGGCGAAGGTCTTTATGCCGTTGCGACCTAACGACAAAATTTTCAGATTCTTCAGAGAATTCAGTCCGGATATCTTTTCGATCATGTTGGTCGAAAGGGAGAGCTTCCTGAAAATAAATTTGGCAACGTACATTTTTGTAGAGAGATATTGAATTAATAATCAAAACACATTCTAGTGGAAACAAAAGTTCTGAAAATATCTGCAATTGCTTAAAAGCTCTAGAAAATTGAAAAAAAGATCTGAAAAGTGAAAAAATTATTCTGCTGTATAAATATCTATGAAAGTCTGCAAAAATATGCAAACTGCATTTTTAGAAGATTTCAAATCTGCAAAATTCTGCAAAATTTGCAACCTTTCTCAGTCTTTGTCCGCAAAACTCATAAAAGTATCAATTGAATGACTTTTTCAGAGTTTTGTAGAATTTTACAGAATTTTTACCGATTTTTTCCACCATGGTAAATTATTTAAAAAAATTTGTTTAGATTATTATGTAACTATTAAATTAAGTAATAAAAAAATACAATTTTTAGCTTTTTATGAATTGAGAAAAGTATACTAACTCAACGTTTGTTAGTGTTGATAAACTGTTGTCCATTTTTTCAATTGGTGGCCACTGAAACGAGAGCAAGACTTCTTTTGCTTCTGCTGCTGGTGATCCATTTTCTTCCTCCCATCGCTGTATTGCTTCCTTGCAAGTCGTGGATTTTGCCTATTAAATTTATTAATCAGATTTTAATCACATTTGTATGTATATGCAACGTAATCTTAAATCAAGTTTATAAATTAAAAAATCCAATTACCATAATGAAATCTGACTACCAGCAGACATGAGTCAGGTATTGATCAAACAAAGCAAAATTGGAACGTTTCAAAACAAATGTAAAAAATTTCGAAATGAAATTAATTGTTCAGATTTTTTATTGTTTACAATTATGTTACTTTTGAAATCATTATTAACAATTTTATGAATTTACGTAAATATTTATTAATTACTCATATTACTCATGCTTAACATACAATTTTAGTTTTTTTTTTTTAAAGCTAATACTTTTTATCAGTTTTGTATGAATTTCAAATTAATTTAACATTTCACAATAACTTTTGTATTAATAACAACTGTCAATGCAATAACTTTTTTTGTAATTTTTCCACATTTGTTTGAAATTCGCGGGGTTGCAACACTAATACGTCTCAATGACTAATGGTTTAGATAGGGACAGTTGAGTTCCTGGGACCATATCATCACTACTACTAACACTAATACGTCCCTGTTCATTTAAATACAAACAGTCTGTATCCTTGATACATTTTAGTATGTAAACATTGCGAAAACTGCAAAAATGCGAAACGAAATTTCATCATCATCTAATAGTAACACAAAACTGAATGAACTTTTACCGGAAATTCGTTGTGGGTTTAAATTGCGCAGCGAGACACTCGCCATGAAACGTAAATTATAGATTATAGAGAACTACGTGACTAAGGTAGGTGGTACGAGATAATTTTCGCAGAATTGCGCGATCATTTTTTCCACGATTACCGCTTTTGAAAGAGTTTTTTTCGTTTACAAAGTTTATATTAATGTCGGTTTATCGGTCGGAAGTATCAGTTGATACTGTTACTTCAGTCGAAGGACGTCAAAGTGGAAAATGGTTAGGAAACTTTTGAGCAACATTGTGGCAAAATTAATCATCGGCGCAGTTTTAATGCAACCGATATCGAGGTAAGTCAGAAATTTATAACTATGCAATGTTATTTGTTGTCGACAATTGTTATATTTTGTAAATAAACTCCCAGAATTGTAGGTTAGATTATTAACATCACATAAAAGTTACAATAAAAATTCTGGAGAAGTAAAATTAATATTAAATCTTGTATTATTTTTTATCAGTTTAATGTTAATTGAAGGTGAATTTTTATATCATGTTTAATGTCCAGTTTAACAAGTTTAACATTAAATTGAATATTATTTAAAATTAAATTAAAAAATTAAAATTTAAAAATTAAAGTTAATTTTTTTCAGTAAGGTAAGTTAGTAGTTATTTTAATAATTCATTTTTTAGCTCCAAATTAACTTTATTCGACTTTACAAAAACACAATCACTGGGTAATTGGACCGAAGTGTCAGACACTGTTCGAGAAGTTGGAAAATCAAAAGCGACATTGGTTCTGCAAACAACAAAACAGTTCCAGCGAGCAGTTTTCTTCTCTCTTCTGAATCCACAACCAAACGGAGCTGGTTTTGCTGGTGTTAGCACCGCGGTCGATTTCGATTTGTCACATTATGAAGATATTGTACTTATTTGTCGAGCTCAAGGGAATATTGACCACTTCAAAGTTACTCTGAGACATGAGAATCTGCATAATGAGGAAGACATTACTTTTGAAAAGATTTTTAAGGTGCAGTATAAACTTAATAATTGTTATAAACTTAATTAAATTTAACAAATAAAAATATTAAAAAGTATAAAAAATAAAAAAACATAGATACTAAATTTTATATAGGAATGGAAATATTTCAGTTGGAACTTTTTAATAATTTTACATTATTACAATATTTTATCAAAACATTTGACCCTGCGAAAATACATATTTTTATTTCAGATTACACCATCCAATGGAGAATTTGAAACAATCAAACTGCCACTCAGCCAATTTCAGCCATATTGTCGAGGTCAACTAGTTCCAGAGGCTAAGCCACTGAATAAGACTAAAATTACTGAATTTGGACTTCAGGTTTTTGGAGGAGTTTATTTGGACTACAAACAAAGTGGAACATCTTCACTGGAAATTGACATGATTTATGCATGCTAATAATTGATGAAGTAATGTTTATTTTTTAATACAAAATTGCAGTATTCTAAGACTTATTTATCACCAACTGTAAAGTTTGTTGCCATGGAGTTAAGGTGTTTTTAATTATTATCAAAATTGTATTGAATTTCTATTTGGATCAAACCATTTCATTATTATAGTGTATTAAATGAATAATGAAATTGGTTTAAATCAAATAAATCAATTATTTGGGTTTTTTTAATGAAACATATCTTATTTTTAACATACAATATACCATTATCCTTTGCTGACACCATAAAATGTAAAATACTTATGGGAAAAATCAAGTAAAAATTCCCTGAAATATAATATCCCTTATGTAAAAATTGTTGCTATATTCAATTATTCCAAAATAATTTATTACGAATGATTTTATTCTGAGAGAAACTAACTCCGTTGCAGCAGAAATTTGACATAATTTTAAATAAAAAAATTTGTTTTTGTTGCATAATGATGTATAAACACAAAACTATTGTTTTTATAAAAAAACTCAAAGCACACAAAACTATTGTTTTTATCACATTTGTGAACAAACATGTATTAAAATAGTACCTGGATGAAGTGGATGTAGGAAAAAATTAAACGAATGTTTAATAATTTTTTATTGGTAAAAATTGAATTTTATAAATATGTATAGGTGTAACATATAAGAATGAATAAACATGCGTAATTCACTTTATATTTATCTTTCGACAGAATAGATACATTATAAGCCAATATTTATAATTCCAACTACTATTATAATTTACTTATGCAGTTCTTCTTTTTCATCTTACTGTGAGTGTACTTGCCAAAACGCAATCAACTTATGAGGACATCAACATTTTGTCTAACATTGGAGAAACGTTTGGCACTTTTTATTAGGAAGTCTAGATTGCCCGTTTTATAGCAGCTCTTTATGTCCAAGTTATTTCAGAATTCTAAAACTGATAGTTTATTTTGAAGTTTCTTTACACAGTTGTTACGCAAAGTATCGCGGTACCGAATACTTTCGCAATTACTTAGATGAGACATAGAAGTAATTGCATGTGACTTTGTAGCATCACGTTACAGTAATTAGTAATATTATCTATTTTTGTTCGGCAAATACAATGTTAGTTTTTTAGTAAACGTAAAATGCAAAATATAAAATAAAAACGCTATCGCGACCCTTGATGAATGAAGCTTGTGTTATTACAGTTCGTTTTGGTCTGGAGCTTGAAGTATTTAAATTGATATCGATGGTTGAAAAGATATTGTATGTATAGTTTAGTTATTAATGGCAAATGCTCATGAACAAATACGTGTTTAGATTATAAATTAGTTACACGTTGTAAGATGATCTGGAATTTGATCAGATTACGAAAAATAAGAACTGAATACATCTTTTGTCATTTCATCGTCAAATATCGGGAATTTCAAATTGCTTTCCACTCACTTCTCAAACATTTGTGAAATTTATGGATATATCTAAATTGCTATAAATAGGTAAATTAAAATCCTAGTAAACAGAAAATTTAAAATATATTTTCAACAATTTTTAAAATATATTTTCAACAAATTTTGAATATATTTTCAACAAATTTCCAATATATTCAATATATTTTCAACAAATTTCCAATATATTCAATATATTTTTGAATAGTTTCACTTTATTTTGCCCTGGAACCCATTTTGGAAGCCCTTTTTCACGTTACTCCAGTTAACCCTTTCACTGGTAGTGGGTCGGAAAACGACCCACCTATATTTTTGTGCAAACGTTCTGCAATACACGCGTCC